>VWYN01017317.1:84545-104946 GCA_013400075.1 Hippolais icterina
AAAAAAAAAAAAAAAAAAAAAGTACTGCAGCTTCACTTTTTCCAGGTGGTTATTTGTATAATATTTAGTTCTGCTGAATTCTTTTCCTTAGACCATTGGGTCAATATTTGTTTCCAGATCCAAAGAGATCATCAGTGCCACTCCATACTGTTTTTACCTTGTATGGAGATAAATTTTTCATAGAAGCTCATTTATTGTACAATATTTTGGATTTGTAGGCACCCATTGTTATCCTTGAGTCGAGTGAGTTTCTAATGAATCTTATGATGACTTATCATGACTCCCAGATGGGTCACAGAACTCCAGTTCCTCCTTGCTGTTGCCTAAATTGTGTGAACAGGTATATGTGCATTTGGGGTGGTTAGACATGATTCTTGTCTTTGGAAGGGATTGGAGAGCAATCCTCACTACTCTGATACATTTGATCATCCTCTCTGTTTTTTATGAATATGCAGAGGTCACGGTCTTTCATTCTACATTTCAAATTCATTAGTTTAAACTACAACTCGTTGTCAGGTAGTCATCTGCATGAAGCACTGACTTCTGTCTGCACCCTTATCTCTGACCAACAAGAAAGGGGATTTTAAAAAACTTGAAGGAATTTTTACATCTTCAATTAATTTTTGTTGAACTTGTATGAAATCACAGTTTACAATCTCCAAACTGACCTTGTTTTAGCTTTACTCAATAAAAGATAGATGCAACAAAATCATAATGCAGTTTTGTAGTCATGGTCAAGACTAATTTGACTCAATAGCTATTTAATGTACTTAACATCAGAATCTTGTGTGATGAAAATCAGTAAATATTCATGAATACAGATACAGATATAATTTACAGCAAGCAAGAAAATACACCCAGAAGTCTCTTCTTTGAGAAAAAAAGATAACCCTGGAGCCCTTTCACTAGCGAGCCTAGGTCTTCATACACAATTATTTCATTTTACTGAAGTTCAATGAATCTAAGGGTTAAGCCAGCATAGTTACTGTAGCTTTCCCTTAAAGAATAGAGCCTAAAGTTCTGTAGTTAGGACCTTTGTTAATTAAACATTAATATCTTCATTTACTGTATGTGTAATTACAGAACTAGTTTTAGAGTAATTTATCATTTATGGATTATGAAATAAAAATAAATCTGTTTAATCATAATTTAATCAAACAAGCAATTCATCAATTAATTCAACATATCACACCTCTTCCATAGCTCCCTAATTAGTACTTTAAAATTCTCAGTTCAGAGTAAAATAATGCCTTCACTCATACCTTGGAGTCAAGCTTCAATATCTATCTCTAGGTTTTGACAAACTGATTGTATTTCACAGTAAGGATGAAAAAGCTTTTCAGATATCATTAGGATGCTATTTTCATCCTAAAGAAATTAGCCAGAGGTGCAAAATTAATTTTGTTTTTTATTTTTTTATTTTAATTTCTCATTAACACCTTAAACTAAGCAATCATCTCCTTCTGTAGCTAATGTTTGCACTGATTTCTTTCTTATGAAATAAACCATACCCCAAGAAGTAAAAAAAAAAAAAAAAATTAAAAAGTTCAAACTGGAAATAGTTATTCATATTTTACAAAACTGTAAGCCCATTTTTTTTATTCCAACTTAACATTGTTATATCTCTCAGAAGGAGTATTTAGTCACATTTCACAGCCTCCTGATTTACATTCCGATGGTTGAAGTGATATGTTTCAAATGAACAAAAATTTTTAAAAAAGCAAATTTAAAAAGCCATTTAGAAAATGGTCAGAAGAAAAATTTCCTGACGCATGAATTAAGTTCTTCCTGGGGCATAAGTTATTCTGATAAAGCCTTACCATCAATTTTGATATGCACATTAATATGTGCTATCAAGATTTATAAAGAGGTTCTTATTTTTGTCATTAAGTTATGAGAACAAAGTATAATTCCATTTTCATATAATTGCATTATTACTAAACACTTAATATTAACATATTTATCAGTAAATAATTTAATTCCTAAAGTGAAATAATTTTCATTGCTTTCTTTTATTCCATTCAGTCATCTTCGCATGCATTTTGCACATGTATTATTGAAACATGATTTAACAAAGTTTGAGACAACAACAAAACTTGAAGTAATAAAGTTAAATTGATATTCTGCTTTGCTGATGGGAGTTTAAAAACTATTTTTTTCAAAGTGCATTTGCCTTAAATATTTCAGTTTCAGTAAGCTGAAAGACCTTATCTTTTTTTCTGATGAGTGGTAGATCATCTCATGTGTGTGTGTGTAAATGAAGAAAAGGGACAAATTAACAAGCACACTAATAAAGGTTTAAATAGATTAGAAATGCCCTCAGCTGGCATTTTCTGTCAAAAATTTGGTGAGGTACTGAAGACTCAACTGCTAACTAGGTCTCTATTTCTATAAAACTGTTATTTTCAGACCTTAATTGGAAGTACTGACTAAATAAGGAAAACATTAATCTGCATTTCACACAGAAAATAAACTGCTCTGTATCAAAACTTCCTGGGAGAAAAGAAATTATGATGGTATGAATATATATTTTCCTTTATCAATTATTCAAAGAAGGCCAAATTCAGACCTTAAGTAAATACTGATGTAAGCTGAGTTGCACTTCCTTAACATTAACCGGAAGGTATGCCCATCTGCCCCATGCAAAGACTCAATTAACATAAAAATAGCAATATATTTAAAAGAAAGTATTTTTCACCAAAATATTAATAGATGCTCTACCCTACTTAACAATATTTGGGGTTCTATTGAGCTTTGATGACCTACTGTTTTCCACGTTACAGATCTATCATTAAAAAGCCATGGATCTTAGCTCTGCAGCCAGCCAGCCTGTTCAACAGCAAGGTCAAACTTGTGCAAGCTATTGTTTAATAGCTTGGGTTTAACCCAGATGGCAACCAAGCACAAGTCATCTTTCCTTTGCAAGATAGATCAGGGGTGCAAAAATACACTGAATAACATTTTTGGTAACACGCCTTCCGTAAAGTCCACTGCTGTGACTCTGATTCTGTTCTTTCCTTTTGGTGCAGATCTTGGTTGGATATTTTTTCTTCCTAGAATGCTTAGTGGTTCTAAATAAGCATGTAGGTAGGCATTTCTACTTGCATCTTATAAGATCTAAAGCAATGCATAAACCACACAAATTAAAGTTAGTTTCTGTCATACCAACAGCAAACCCATAAAATTCAAAATTTAAGAAAAAAATGTGTTCAAAAGTCAAGTGTTAGAAAAACTTGTTTAGGATTGAGAAGTATCCCTGTATTTAGCACTTCTACTTTTCTGTATTTCCAGTTTCTAGATCCTCTGCTACCTAATTGTTATAAAATATGGCAATCATTTAGTTTTTGAATCCATCTGGTACTTGTCACTGTTACTGGGGAACTGTAATGCTGTAGTTTTATCAGTAGAGCCTGTACTACTAACAGAAATTGCATCATCATTTATACTCATTAAGCCCTTCTTGTTTCCAGAACTACTTGCAAACACTCTGTCAATGGGCAGGAGCTAATGGGCTCTACCATTACAAAAACTTCTAGCCTGTTTTTGGGAGGAAGACTTTCCCTTACTGTGGCTGCTCCTTCCCCACAGCTTTTAGATCACTGACGTCTTGTTTACCTCAGCACCTGATCAACCACATAAAACTACTGAAATTAAAAGTCTGATATGCTCCTTGTGGTTTCCATTTCTCCTTTTCCATTACCATGAAGTGTTGCATTTGTTCCTTAATTATGTTGTAAGCACTTTTCGGTAGAGATGACGTTTTACTTTGCCAAACCTGTTGGCTCTAATCTTGCTTAGTACCTTATATGGTGACAGAAGTACTGTTATAATAAGGCAGAGTGATGGGGTCTGGGATGCTTCTTGACACTGGCAGATACTCTTTTTGATCTGGTAACCTTCCATTTGGCATTTTCACTATTTTCATGATAGCTAGACGCATCAAAGATGATACCATTAGGAGATAATATTTTAACTGAAAGATAAAGAAGCCATCCAGATATCAGTGGAAACTGTAGCTATGTTCCAAATGAAACACAAAGAATGAATTCTTGGTACATTTTCAGATTGATGGAATTAATCGCACATATCAAATACATTCAAAACTCTCCACAATTTGTATCATTTTTTATTAATAGAGACTGGCGGTGTTTCTGAAGTACTTCTTCAGCATCTCATAAATACTAAAGTATAGTTTAGATTCCAGTGCTCTGAAAATTTAGGCCTGGGACTCAGGAGTGTTACAAACCAGTTTAAATAGAGAAGAGCAAAGGAAACTAAGCATTGGTAAATAAAAGAGATCAGACCCAGAAAAATTGAAAAATATACCCAAAAAACATGATTAAAACCAAACGAGGTAAGATGCTGATGCCAAAAAATTTGATATATTTTATTTAATAGTAAAAGAGGCAAAGAGAAAGAAAGAGAAAAGAAAGAAAAAATAGAAAAAGGGTTGTACGTGGAATACTGAGTGTAGGTTTTAAAATGCCACTCTCTATTTTTCAATATGTTATTTTGTTTTTAAAGATGCCCAGAGAACACTTATAAGAAACTATAACTTCTGGCAGAGTACCCCAGTCAACACACCGTTATGTAGGTAGAAGTCCCTCTTCTCTAACTTAAAAGAAGATATTTGTCTTCAAAAAAAAACCAAAAAAAACCTCTGTGCTTTGGATCTTAAAACATGGTCAAGCACAGTAATTCAAATGTGTGTATTGAATACAGAGACATCTTTTTTGCTGCCAGTCTAGTAATGATACACCATTGCTCTGAATGTAAGTTATCAGAGGTATTTCACCCCTCCATGGATCTGGAAACCATACTTTGCTATAATGTGGCTGATGCCAAGTACTGAATGTTCAGCCAAATGCTTTGGATCTCATTCAGATTTTAATTGCAGGCAACAAATGAAATACTACTTGCAATTAATTATGCTTGTCTCCTTTTTGGATGTACATCTCAGGCCTGTGTGATTCAGGCAACGTTTATATCTCTAATCGAATCAAAGACAGCTTAAAAATCTTTCCATTTTTTTATATTTTACTTACAATTCATGGAAGAGGTAATTTTTGCCAATGAAATGAGCAGCTAGATGTACACTTCAGAATAAAAAAAATACAAGTCACCTATAAACTATAATTTCTGTGGCCTGAAAAGGAGTTTATAAAATGATAAAAAGTTAAAAAAATCATTTATCTCAAAAGAAATTATTTTCGATGAATTATAAAACTCTTCCCACTGCAGAAAATGTATTCTGAAAAGTCTATCATTCATTTTTCTTCACACTTAAAAAATTAGACATACCATTGGATTATATTTTGTTAGGTATAAAAATAGAGACAATGTAAGTGAAATTAATTTTAGCCATGCAAAAAATATAGACAAGGATATTTTTTCAAAATTAATTAAGTAAAGTTTCTAATAGATATTGATTTTACAGCATTTAATGTCGGACGCTTTGGAAGCTAGAAAAGACTGAATTTCAAATAACTTCCAACTTAAAAACCTACAGAGAAACCAGAGAACCATAAAGCCCAAGCATTAGAACAGGACTGAAGTATCTTTTCTCACTGAAATCAAATGGAAGTTTTGATGTGGATTTTCTTGGATACATCGCTTCATGCATGATGAGTTAAACCTTCAGAGATCCAAGCAAATATTGAAAAAAAGATAGTGACTTTACTCTCTGATGATGAATTTGTAGGTCAGAAGTTCATATGGACTATTTTTTTCTATCTCTTAATGAGAGACAATTAATCAGCTGAAGTTCACACTTCATTAAAAGACTTACCAACTGCATCTTGTGCTTTGAGTCTTAAATGGGACCAACGGGGTAATTTTGCAGTTTTTGCAAGAAATTCATGTTTGTGGGTCTTTCCTATGTAAAAGCAGCCCAAGACTAAAAAGAATAACAAAATTTGAAATAATGCTGCTTTTAATATTGCTGAAAAGAATTCAGAAAATGTACATACAAATAATATTCTGTTGTCCTTTTTGCCCCACAAATTTACTTCCTTCTGTCTGCAAAGTTTTGAAAGACAAGTATTGCCTTTCAATATATAATTTACTCCTGTGTCAGTAGCTGCAGAAGCATGTAGGCCCTGAGAATTTCAGAAAAGGTCATAGTTGTGCCTCTTGAAGTTAGGATGATTTAAATGACAATTTCCATTATAATTAATTTCTTTCTGCTGAGAAGGACTTGAGAGTCCTGCTGGATGTGAGGCTGGACATGACCCAACACTCTGCATTTGCAACCCAGAAAGCCAAAGGTGTCCTGGGCTGCATCCAAAGCAATGTGGGCAGTGGGGACAGCAGGGGGATTCTGACACTTTACCTGCAGTGCTGCATTCAGCTCTGGGGTCCTCAGCACAAGAGCTGTTGGAGTGAGTCCAGAGGAGGCCACCAAGTTGATCACAGGCCTGGAGCACCTCTCTTATGAGGAGAGGCTAAGAAAGAAGGAGTTGGGGTTTTTCAGCCTGGAGAAGAGAAGGCCCTGGAGTGACTTTATTGCTGCCTGTCAGCATCTGAATGGGGCCAATAAGAAGGCTGGAGTGAGACTTTTTACAAGGGTATGTATTGATATGAGAAGGGGGGACGACTTAAAACTGCAAGTAGGTTTAAAGTACACATTAGGGAGAAATTCTTTACTGTGAGGTAGGTGAGGCAGTGGAACAATGAGGTTGTGGATGCCCCATTCCTGAAGTGTTCAAGTACAGGTTGGATGGGGCCATGAACAACCTGATCTGGTGGGGGAATGTAAAACTAGATGACCTTTAAGATCCCTTCCAACCCAAACCATTCTTTGATTCTATTTCTTGAAATTTATTGTGAAAAAGTAACGGCTGTTTCAAAAGAAGGCGGCATAGCTGAACACAAATCCTTGCTCCCCTGCATCCCAATGAGTATTTTACACCCTTTCAGTAAGAAACAAACACTTTTTTTAATGCTATTGATAAGCAGATATTTGATGTACATGTGTAGCACAGAGATGAAATTCACTTTTTTTCCCCTTCTATCCATTAATTCCATAACCTTTAGTGTGTGATCATTATCCAGGCACCCTGGGCAGAACAGGACTGCTTCATTTACTTGGTTGGAATGCAGACGACTGACTAATTTAGTATTGCACAGCTAAGAGCAAGCTCTAACCAGCATTGAAATTGCCTATTTCTCTGTTGCTTTCTTTTTAAAGCCACAGGTAAAACTATGAATAATATATGGGGAGAAATAAACCATCTTCATGGTAATTAGTGTGTCATGTTTCAGATATGCATTTCAATAATACTGGGCATTTTCATTGTCAGTATTCTCTTTTTTTTTTTTTTTTGCATTTGCATTTTCAGTAATGTCTTGGGGACAATGATTAAACAGTCACAACACTTTGCTGCAATTCATCATTCTTTGAGTTGCGAACTGTTGAAAAGGAAGTTTATCTTATACGTTTCTAAGAACTAACTCCAGAGCAAAATGTTCTTTCATCTGAAGAAAAAAACACTTTTTTTTTTCCCCTCCTGATTAATTTTTCACTTAATACTGAAGCAATTAATCTATGTTGGTACCAACTGGCAATGGTTATGGTTACACTTATTTCTTTTATTGGAATATGCTCTTACAGAGACCTGTGATTCCAGGCATTTATTGTACCTCTTTTAACATTTTTGTATGATTCTCTATTTTGATCCAGACTGGGGCCCAGAGGGGTAGATTAGAGTCCTGAAGAGATAATGTACAATTACACTGACAAAAGGAGCCCTATAAATTGTCTTGTATGAAAAGGGTAGGAAAGGGCATTGTGTCCCATTGAACCTTTGTCACTTGGTATAAGTCATTAAATACTAATTAGGATGAGGACTTTAAAAGGGATACACTGCTACTGTTGTAATTCAGAGAGTGACTTCTTACTTTAAATTAAGAAATCCAGAGCACATTCCAGTTCGGCTTTGCAGCAGTATATTCCAGTGGATGGCAAGCCTAATTATTTTAGATAATCATATTTCAGCAGAAAATTCTGCAGCAGACCTTTACATGTGTGTACACATATAACATAAAGTTCTAAGACAAAAGTATGGTACAAAGCAAGAACTGTACTGGCTATTTATATAGGAGTAATTCTGGAGAAGACAAGAGCATTAATTGTGATACACTGGAAAACAGGAAAAGAAACCACATATTTAAATAACTAATTATTCACAGTAGACTACCGTTAAGAGATAAAATTTTGCTTATCAGCATCTGACAGTATCTTGTAAAATAAGAGATGCCCATGTCTTCTTCAGCCTTCCAAGAATCACTGGGACTTTGTGCTGAAGTTTGGGGTAGACCTCAGTAGTTCTCTATTAATAGTCCTGATGAAGAACCAAACATTTTCATACCCTTTGTGTTACTGGAATACAGTTCCACATTTTTTATTTTAGCAGCCCTCTTGTTAAAGGGTAGAAGTGAGCCGAGACACAGACTTCTTGTTTATCACAGCATGAAAAGGATCCTGGTTTGTTCCTCTTTACAGCTTAGCCATCCTGACTCCAACAATTCACTGGCTCTGGCTGCAGCAACCTCCTACTGTAGGCTTCAATTGCAGCCTCTGACTGCTGGTTATTTCCTGCTATGACTGCAGGTATTAGTTTGCAGGCTCAGAATGCAGGCTTTTACCTAGCTAGACTATAACTGCAGGTTCCAACAACAGGCTCTAACTGCAGTCCCAGACTGACCTTACAGCTGTGATTCTCTCTCCCCAGGATCCTCCTTCTTCATGATCCTTACATTCATAATCCTCCATGATAATCCCTTCACTAGCTAACGCACTCCTTATCTTTATAGGATATACCTGTTACTCATCAGGGGCTAGGCTGTACTGGGTAATTAACACAGCTGTTACTTTTCAGGGCAAGGTCACCTGTATTCCCTTCTCCTACAACTTTTCAGTGTATGGAATAAGATTTCTTATTCTGATATTGTTATGCAATTGTAGGGAATTTTGTCATTTAACTGAAAGATTTCATTGCAGCATTTTGACTCAAAGAAAACAGCTGTGATGCAATAGAAATTAAATCACTAGAGACCTGCATGTCTTTACAAAATACTTACTGACTTTGATTTATTTTTTCCTAAAATCAGATAAAATTTATTGAATTATTTAGTTCATCCAGGAGTTTGGTAGACAAATTCTGCAACAGTCTGCCATGTGGATAGCTACTCCATCACAGGTTTTCTTCATAACTCAGATGAGGTCCGTTTTGTAACTACTCTTGGCCTGTCAAAAGTGGACATGACATTTTTTTATAAAGACCTGTCAGTTCATAGGCTTGTTCCAGGTTAGCTAAAATAGCATGGTGGGGTTTTTTTGTTTTGTTTGGTTTGGGTTTTTTTAAAATTTTTACACTAAGTGAAAAGTTATGACTATATTTTTCATCTCTAGTGTTTTGTATGGTATATCCTTTATTCCCAACTCCTTTACCCTCTTCTCCCCTCTCTGAGCAGTGCAGGTGGATGAAAAAGAGACCTTCTAGTCATTCTGTAGCACATTTTAAGTTACATGTGGACATTTTTGCTATGATATATGGAGAATTTTGTTAAGCTGCCACAAAACTGTAGAAAAGGAAAAGAGAATAATTCCATATTTCTTGGGTATATTCAGTGAAAGATAGAAGATTTTGGTAGTTCCTATTCCTCACCTTTGAATCACAGTTCACCAGATCATTCATTATGCAATGAGATTCTGATATTTGAAAAGACAGCACTGATTACTGAAGTATTTGTGTTTGCTACACTATATGCACATTCTTATAGACAGGAGCACACAAAAACAAGTCTTGAGGGAAAGATAGCAGGTCACACATATTACTTGACATCAGAAACATATCTGAGACTAGCTGTAGGATACTGCTGCTGATCATCTTATAGGAGAACCAGGAACACTTCATGAGTATAGGACTTTGAGTTTAGACTCACTGCATAATGCGACAGTGATCAGAAACACATTCTCATCAGAGATTTTTTGACATCACAATATGCAGCTTATGTGAGATGCACTAACAGGCTGAATTCAATCTGGCCATCAGCATATTAAAAATAGTAACACAGATACTAGAGATTATTATAAATTTTGGTTGAATGAAGTTTACACTGAATAGCAGTTCCTAAAGTTACCTTGAATCTAGAAGTAACTTTAGAAATTCTTCAGGAAATAAAGTATGAGTACTGATAGATTATGCAATTGTTAGCAGGTTCATTTAACACTTTCCAAAATATACCATTAGTAGGCTTGAACCCTCTCTACCATACCAAAATCCCTAAAAATGTAATTATCAATTTCATATTAAAATCCCTAGACAATATTATTAGACTAATTGTTGCTCATTAATTATCTTTGCTGTTAATAATACATGTTGCTGCTATTATCAGTGAAATACCTTAGATTTTCATTCTTTGGCCCATTAATACAATGTCACCTGTCTGAGAGCAGAGGAAAACTTTTTGTATCTATAAAACCCAGAAGTCTGATAGGAAAAATGAATGCTGCAAAAAGATAAACACATCTTAAAAAAAAAAAAACCATCCTGGACATCTCATCCCAAAGCTTAAGTTATCCTTACATTGCTTATGCCCGATAAATTCTTATTTCTGTCTTCCGTCAGTTGTGGTTTTGATTGCCTGCAGAATAACCTTCCATTTGCTTACTCCATCAGACTCAGATTCAGAAAACCTGCTATTTTTTAAAATTGGGGAAAAAATCAATATAATCA
The DNA here is from genome assembly GCA_013400075.1 of Hippolais icterina. Classification (NCBI taxonomy): domain Eukaryota; kingdom Metazoa; phylum Chordata; class Aves; order Passeriformes; family Sylviidae; genus Hippolais; species Hippolais icterina. The sequence goes on from VWYN01017317.1 coordinate 95,285, forward strand.
GAAGAAAAATATATATTTACTGCTGGGGATATTTTCTACAAGGATTTTTTTTTTTCTTGGAGACTGAGTGTGACATATTGGAAGGATAATATAGTATACTATTTACCTTGAGAAAGACAAAAAGTGAAACCTTTGCCTTTAAATTTATTATTGCCTTTCAATGTCTATTATAAGCTCTGATATTGACTGCAAAAGTGTAGCACATACTGCTTCCAAATATATATATCTATGTCTCATTATTCTGGAAAATACTTGTCTTGAGATATAAGGGAAGATTCTAGTTCCAATGGTCTCTGCATGAAAATATCATAGACGATTTCCAACTTCAACAATGTCTTTGTAAGCTTCTGCCTGCCCACAAGTGCAAAAGCTGATATTTGTTTTCTGGTAGCAGGCAGGGGAATTATGGCTTTTTGCAGAGCAGAGAAGAATCATTAAAATTGCAACAGAAAAGCCACACAAAAAAATCTCTAATGGGACATATGTTTATAGATCCAGTGTTCATTCAAATATTGCATCCCTGTTGCAGGATCCTTAAAAGACTGTTTCTACAATGAAGAGCTCTTCTTAGAGCCTAATTCTTATCAACTATGATAACTATTTATGATTTGTTTCTGGATATTCCCTCATGAAAGGCACAGCTGGGAAAAAACTATTGTAAGCCTGTAGCTCAAGAATTGTTATTACTGTCATTGAAATTGTCAATACAAGGGAATTGGGAAGAAAAAGTCTCAGCAACTGAGACACAGCAAAAACCTGGGTCTTCAAATAAGCTTGCATCTGTTGCATTCAATTAATATGTAATCTCTCTTTAACAACTGTGAATCAAATGTTAAGAACATGTACTAATGAATCAGTAAGTGCAAGATAGATTTGTGGTTCTGATAGTGCAGTCCTTGTTGATTCTTATTTTCCATGATCAGAATAGCCATAATCTGGAGAACCAGGCTGAAGGAAGCTAGAAGCAGAGAGATTATCTTCCCTGGGACCCAAACTCCAGTGTTTATCACCAATATCTATAAACAATTTTCCGTAGGTCAAGATCTGCGTAGCATGAAAAATGACTTTTTGCTTACATAACTTAAAAGATCAGATGGCTATAATTTCTGGAATTTTTTCTAGTATCAGCTCATTCAGGATTGTGTTTGCATCTGGGCGCTGGTCACCTGACTCCCTTTTAGAGAGTACTAAAATACTGCTATCTTCCTCTTATATGACTGTCTTGGGTTATGTAACCAAAAGAAAAGTGTATTCTTTTTCATCTGTTAAAAGCAGTTGAGATGTTTTTTATCTCTTGTAACTCCAGGGGGAGGGGGGTGGATGCCTTCTGATAATGGGCCAGCTGTTAAAACCAAGTGTGGCAGTGCTTTCACCACCTGTACATCCTCTGGGGGATATATTCTGCTAATGGGCCATTAAGGCTCACCAATGACATGACACATTACATCCTCCCATTGTGAGATCCTTCACCCAGTGTGGGGGGAGCCAACCATTCCTACCTGGATAAAAACCTAGACTCAGGAACACTAGGCATCCAGTTTTTTCCACTGGAGGAAGACTGGACCCATCTTGCTGCCACTGGACTGTCTACAGGACCATCTCTGCTCCAAAAAACTACATCTGTTACTCCAAGAGGATTTATTTGGTCTGCTTCGAACACCCTGACCAATACGGTGTCAGGTCGTATCCCTGACCCTGTCAGGGTTTTACCAGGACTTTTTGTTTGCTTGCTTGCTTGGGTTTTTTGTACTACTACATTTGTATTCCTTTTTCTTTATATTCCTAGTAAAGAACTGTTACTCCTATTCCTATATCTTTGCCTGAAAGCTTTTAATTGCAAAATTATAATAATTTGGAGGGAAGGGGTTACATTCTCTGTTCCAAGGGAAGCTTTAGCTTTTCCTGGCAGACAACTGTCTTTCCAAACCAAGACAATGACTATGTCAAGTCATATTTCAATATATGCCTGGGTAAAAGGCAGACAGAATAATATCACAATTAGACCTGAACCACTGTTAATCAGGCTGAAACATTGATAACAGCAGAGAGTTAAGAGACTTTGAGTTTGTTCTGCTTGCGACCAGGACTGGACCATGTTGAATTTGCTTTGCCCAAATTTGTTTTAAGGCTTGTGTGAAGATTTAATTTTTTTTTTTAATTTAGCTGTAAAAACAGTTGTTTAGTGATCACTAATGCATATCAGCAACTTATTTTCTAATTTGGACTGGAATTATAGTCTGTTATACAATGTTAGATCAAAGTTCCCATCATAAGAAGAAGCTAACTGGGGGCCAGTTAGGCTTTAAAGATAATTTGCTTTAATCACAAAAGTAACACAAGTTATTCTGGCTCCATAATAAAGAGGAAGTGGACATGAAATCACTTTCTAAGCAAACAGTCCTATTTAGTTTCATTAGACAACCTTAATTTCTCCAAGAATGCAAATTTTTCTGAGACTAGCAAACAATCTTTCTCTAGATTAACCAGAAACGTACGCAAATGAGTTTTGACATTGATAGGCGCATGAAAACTAGTCACTTCATAGGTTGTCATGAGAAATGCAATATAATAAAACAAGATTTTCTTTATAGTTATATTTAAATCCTTGTGACTAGAACTAAGTGAAGAACTATGCAGGAAAAAGTATTTAGCACAGCTCTACAAAAAAGAATGCCTTGAATTTTTTATTTATTGAGAACATTTATTAATAAAATAGTTTATGAAGCTACTATTTACATCAAAATATAGATTTAAGTAAATGTATTTCATAACAGTATTAGTAAGATGTAAGATTAGTAAGATGATCAGTAAGACTAGTAAGAAATGGTTTTTGAAAATTGCATTCACACAGAAGACTAACAATACAAATTAATTCTCACCTGTATGTTGAATATATTATTTATTACATGGAATAGTTTGAAAATAAGCATTGCATTATAGGAACTCTCTTTCCTATACTTCTGAGGGTGACTAGCACCTCAGACAAAATGGCTAAAGTAATTAGCGAGATGGCATGGTCGAGTATGTCTTGAAAATCAAAAAGGTTTAATACAAAATGAGAATAGTACAAAACAAAGAATGAATCAGTAAGTGCAAGTACCTGCTACAAACACCTCAAGAATGTGTGGAGCACCTTTGTTCTCTCTTCTACTTCATGATCGGGGATGTTCCTATTGGCAAACTGCCAATAGAAAGAGGTACAGGCTTTGATGAACAGTGACAAGGTCCAACAGCTGCTAATCTCTTGGCACTGATCTAATCACTATAAGAAAGTTCTAGCTAAAACTCCTAAAATGTCTAGAGGTAAACTGAAGCCTTTTCCCTTATTTAGAAATATTCACTCAGATGTGGGAGTGCCTTCCTACATTACGTTCCTTCATACGAATAGCATCACATAAAATTGCAGTAAATAATGAGGAAATAGATGAATTGTAAGAGTTATCTAAACTCATCCTGAAAGTATATGTGAAGTTATAGAAAAAATTGGGTAGAAGCTAGGCAGGTACTGAATTTCACTTCTCCTGTCCTGTAAATACCGAAACAGATTCTTTGTCCTAAGCAAAACAAGTATGAATGCCTAGCTATAATTATTTACCACAGGTTTTCTCTCAATATGTCTTGAGATAAAGGCAGTGATTAATTACATCATTGCAGTTCTGTCTAAAAGGCAGATATCTAATTTAAAATAGTTACCCAGGTTTCTTCAATGAAAAACTATACATTTCCAGGAAATATTTTGGTTTACTAATTTAGGAAGAAGAAACTGGCCACTGAAAATTCTTATTTCTATTGACAGGTTATAGAGAAAGTTTACTGTAGTTGCTAAAAACATAAACTTTAAATATCTGTCTACATGTTCACTGAATATCCTACCAAATATTTAATTTCCACAAAAAAAAAAAAAAAAGAAACTGTGAAATTTTTGGTATANTTGGTTTCAGGCAATTTCATCCTATCCATCATAAACCTTAGAGGCAAAATGTAACAGGTATGATTGATATGACAAACAATTGCTTTCTGATCCACTAAGCAAATACATCTGTATAAAAATAACTCATGTCAATAATAGTGTCCAACTTATGGCCATTGTATTATTCTAACAGAAAAGTAAAATGTACCGGTGCTAAAAAAATATCATCTGTGTGCAACATGATAAATGCAACGTGCCTCTGAAATCCAAATACCTGTCTGGAAAAATAGAAAACAATAAAAGGAATATTGTGAGTTGATTGACCTCAGAAAATAAAAAACATAAAAACATATTCAATATCATAATGTCATTATTTCCCTGTGACCTGCTATGTATTATATTTAGAAGTTATTGGGAATGTCTTAATGCAAGTAGACTGACCACTTTCTTATTCCACGTTTGTAATTCACTGTTTCTATCAACTCTCTGTCCTATCTGTCTTCCAAAAAGCTACTGAGAGTCCCTTAGAATTTTGAATGGCAAGCCCAAAGCTGATCAGAGCTTAGTGGCCTGTATGTAAAGCTCTTTTTTTATCCTAGGTTTGGTAGGAATGGATGATATATTTTTCTCTTTTTTAAATTCAAAGTATGGCTTTAAATAAAATATAAACTAAAATTCTATTTTCACTGAAGCTATCTGGTTTTGCCAAAGATGTATTTTTTCCATACCAAGTTTCGCCATTTCTCCTTTAACCCTTTTAGACATGGTTATTGTCTAATAGCTAGGGGTCTTGGGATTGTAGGGACTGTATGGTGCAGGAAGTCCATGGCCACCACCTGAATCCTCCATTAAAACATTGATATGGACCCTCTTTCTCTCAGAAGAAGGGAGACCCACAGCCCTCTTCTGTGATTCTCTTTCTTCTTCCTTTGAATTTTATCCCCTACAGTTCAAAGAGTTCTTTGTAAGACTGTGTTGTTACCCACCCAACAAGGAAACATCTTCCTGCTCCTTATAGAACATTTCCCATCTCAGTCAATGTCTATTTAAAGGTATATGACCCTTGAATTGAGAATAGATATTGTACCTTAGTGCAGTATTCTGCATAGATGAAATAAAAGAATGCTGAAAGACAGAATTTTGTACGATGAAAAAACACAGTGTGATACTAACCAAAATCTATTGTTCTCTGATTTGTCAGAACATTATATATTGATTCCGTGCTTAGTAAAAATGGAATGAAAAATGAGGGCAGCAAGAAACACGGGAATCAGAACAGAAGATTTCAAAACGAAGTACTAAATGCTTTTAAGTATGCAGCACAAAGAAGAAATTGCAGCAAATTCATTCCAGTCAGATGCTTTTACTTTCTTTAAAAACAGAAAAAACTATTTTCAAAAATTAGACTTCAGGAGAATGTTTTAATTTTTTTTTTTAGCACTGGCTACCTCAGTAACATCATGACATTTCTATTAGAGATGCATACCATGAATGTGGTGGCCCATGAATCACCCCATTCACACTTATTATACTGATTGATGGCATAATTTCTTCCTTGAGAGAATACTAATGAAGGTGTTTATTCCAAGAGCATTCCACCTAATCTGTTAGAACTTTAATTTGAGATATTTCAGATAAATAGAACATAAAATGGCTATAGCTTTATTTATATAAATTAATATATTTAGGAATAAGCATTATGACAAGATGACAGGAGAAGTTTGAAGAGACTTTCATTAAATGGATGCAGTTTTTTCTGATTGGTTTCATTATATGCCTCAAAATTCAGAAAATTACCCAGAAATCCTAGAAGTTATGAAGATTTGGGTCCTGATCCTAAAACCAACTTTTCATATATTACATTTCTATACAGATGAAAGTCAAGAATCAATTTTTTAATTAAAAATTAATTTTTTCTCTGTAGTAGTTCATTTTGAATAGAAAGAAAGGTATCTGTTGCCTCTTGAAGTTTCCCACTAGTATCGTTCAGTCTGTGTAGACATTTTGGATATTCCAGAGAATTCTGAATGTCATTGGATGCTTATCTTTACGGCTCTAAGCCTTACCTAACTCTTGACTGTTTATAATTTTGTGTGGACACATCCAGAACAGAACTCAAAGCTTGCAATGAATTTATTAGTTTATCTCCAGCAAACAAGTTTTGTGGCTTCAGAAACACTGTCAATATGCTGTAGTTGAAAGCCTCAGTCAATTTGAAACAGCATTAAAAAACTTCAAAGAAGAAATTGGAATAATTTGAACTTGATGCTGTGAAAAAACAAACGATGTAAAAGCTATATTACCTACAGACAGAATAAAACCTTTCTGAAGTTTTAGTATGAAAATGTTCTTTTAATCATGCATGGTTTTCCTTTTCTAAAGGAAATATCATATAACATATAATAATAACATAATATCATATAACATATAATATCATATAACATATAATACATGTTATTAGAAGAGCAAAATCAAAATTTAAAATTTGAAAATTAAAAACAACAGTAGAAGGATTAAGTCATGGCAACTGTATTAATATCTAGTGATGACATTTAAGTAGCTATAGCTATTCCTGAATGGTATTTCATGAGCATATTCTAGCATGCATGATTCATAGTCATAAAATGGTTTTGATTGGAAAGAACCTTAAATATCATCTAGTTCTAACCAGCTAGTCATAGACAGGGATGGCAAGGAATAGATCATCTTGCTCAGAACCTCATCCAACCTGGCCTTGAATTCCTGCAGGGATGGGGTTTCCACAGCCTCTCTGGGCAATCTGTTCCAGTGCCTCACTATACAGTGAATAAAGGATTTTTTTCCTCAGTCTAATCTAAATCTCTTCTCTTTTAATTTAAAACCATTCCCACTGGCCCTATCAATATCTGCCCATTTAAAAAGTCCCTCTGCAGCTTTATTATGGGACTCCTTTAGATGCTGAAATGCTGCTGTAAGGTCACCCTGGTGCCTTCTTTTCTCCAGGATGAACAATCCCAAGTATCTCAGNTGGCCTTGAATTCCTGCAGGGATGGGGTTTCCACAGCCTCTCTGGGCAATCTGTTCCAGTGCCTCACTATACAGTGAATAAAGGATTTTTTTCCTCAGTCTAATCTAAATCTCTTCTCTTTTAATTTAAAACCATTCCCCCTGGCCCTATCAATATCTGCCCATTTAAAAAGTCCCTCTGCAGCTTTATTATGGGACTCCTTTAGATGCTGAAATGCTGCTGTAAGGTCACCCTGGTGCCTTCTTTTCTCCAGGATGAACAATCCCAAGTATCTCAGCCTGTCTTCAGAGGAGATAATTTTCTTTGATTGTTAATAGGCTAAGAGATATATCTAATAGTTTCAGCAAAGTCCTTTGGAACACAACAACTGTGTCAGCTGCATAGAACAAGATGACCCATTACTTAACCTGAAATTTATACAGATTCAATAAAATCAATGCATCCCAAAATTTTAAAATCTGATTTTAGGCAGAACACTTTTTTGTTTGTTTCTTTTAAATTTACTTACTATAAGAGTAGTTATCCAGGAACAGAAGATTTAATTAATTTAAATTTCAATCTTATTGTACTTCATAAAAATAATTAAAAGAGAAATAAATTGAATTAATGGGTGATCCTTTCCAACTACATGCTGAATCCTGGGGGTGTACTAATCTTAATTAGAAGCCCTGTTTTCCCTGATGTTATGCTGCATCTTTTTTTATGCAGCAATTAATTTAGCTGTTTTGTGATTACTCTCCTCCTAAAGGTAAAAGTGGAAACAGAGTGAATTTCTAAAATTGAGAAATACAGCAGAAAAAGAGGAAAATTCATCGTTCTATTCAGCCCAAGAAAATTGAGAAGACAAACTAATACTCTTAACCAATTTCCATTATTTCAGATATGTCATTTCAGAACTGAACGAGGGCAGATGTGCATCTTGATTATTGTGGGTTGTCTCATAGTGGCAACTTGAAAAGCATCAGTAACTGAATCTCAGAGTATTGCATGAATATATACCAGAACATCTTTTCATAGAATGGTTTAAGTTATCATACTCTAGCAGTTCTAAATGTAAGTCTAATCTCTGTTTATGTTGAAGAGAGAAAAGTTTAAAAATTACTGAGTCATCATAGACTTCTTCTTCATAAAATGCAAATATCTCAGATGAATGTAGACCCACTCTTACCACAAATCACTTTACCAAGGGGGAAATATGGAGAATGGCTTCCTATATTACTGCTTAACTCCACTTACACCTTATAAAATATCTCACATCTAAATAGAGCAACTCCAGTGAGAAAGAAAGTAACAGAGTGTTCTGTTAGTTCCTGATCCAAGAATCTATTGGATAAGCTGAATAAGTAAGGACATATTGATTTTCCATTTTTCATCCTTTTTTTTTTTTTCTTCTTTTTGCAGGGCAGTTATAGACAATTTAATTTTACCATCAGAAAACCAAGTCAAAAAACCCAGAACTTTACTGCTGGCAACCAAGAAATACCTTATTCAGGCTCTTTCATCAAATCTTTCAAGAATTCTTTGTATACTTTGTTACTAAAAAGAGAAAATTGAGGAAGCAGAATAATTTCATAAAAACATTAACACCCAACATCAAACATATATGTTTTCTATAACATGTTATTATGCAAAACCAAAAAGATTCTGCAAAACAATAAATGTTATTCTAAAATAACATCTTTACTGAGTATTTGAACAGGGGGTTGGATGATGTGGAATATAGGATTTTAGAGAAAAGAAGAAAGAGAAGAGATCATAGAGCAGTTTCTGGACCGTGTCTAACTGTTCACTGACATTTCATAGTTTTTCTACTCGATTGTATTATGACATACATAAACAACACAAAAGCTGTTATTGTCTCTAATAAGCAACCCCATTTACATATATATTCCTTTCTAAATCACAGAAAATTAGTATTCTGTTTACGATATCAAAGGAAATACAGTTTCAACCATCACAGGTAGAAAAAGTAGACAAAAGTGAAGAATATGATCACATAAGTGTATAGAAATCAGTGGGAAGCAAAATACATCAGAGAAAACAAGAAACAAATAAAAGGCAAAGGTTTCAATGGAATTCGATTGAACACCTACCCTTTGGAACAGAATATTAACTTGGATGAAGAATGTCACAGTAAACTAATTACCTAAATATAGGAAAAGAAGAAGAAAATTTAAGATGCCCAGATTACTATACTAGTCTTCGAACCTATTTCTACCCACACTGTTTTCTAAATTGTAAGTGAAAAATATGTGATAAAATTATTTTTGATTTTTCTTCAACTCAAATAGAAGTTTACTAAAATAGTAAATGAGCAAGTATGTAACTATTTCATAAAATGGTGATGACATAACCAGGTATAATATGAGACTTTTCCATAAGAGTATAAACAGTGGGACTACCAAAGGGGCAAGAAAAGTGTTAGGGTTAGCACAGTTTGACTTTTTAGTTAAAGAGAAATATAGAATATTGCCCTGTCATGATTTTGGAGTTGTTTTAGTGGGGATGGGCACCTATCAGTGTGCTCTAGATATTGGCATGCTGTTTGACCACTGAGAAATGACTTTGGAAGTACACACATAAAGCTGGGACTGTCCAGGCCAAGGCTCTTCCCTTCGGGACAGCTGAACAGGTACCAGGGCCGGTCCCGGGCTGCCGTGTGGGCCCTGGGCCTGGGGCCCGGCCGGGGCTGCCGCCCCCGCTGCTGGCGGAGGGCTGGGCTGGCCGGGACCGGCCGTGCCTCTG
>VWYN01017317.1:105383-124137 GCA_013400075.1 Hippolais icterina
TGTTTAAATGGTAAAACTGACTGAAAATCATAGTTTTGTCTCTCTATATTGGTTGGGGGAAAGTGAACAATTGGTGAGGAAAAAGAAGGGTTTTGAAGTTTCAGTTTTCAATTTTCCTCTTTTTTTCCTTTTCATTCTTTACTGTGTAAAAATAAACTATGTGTGTAACTTTCAAATATAGGCCTGTTGTGCTTTTTATTTTCTCCTGGTCAAGTCCTACAAAGAGTGAACGTGAAACCACTACAAAAAGACATGAGGTTATATGTAGGACCACACACATTACAGAAGAAGAAGGAACTGGGTTATCCCAAAGAATTACAAACAAGTAATTACAAACAAGTATCCCAAATACACAAAATGACTGCTAAAATTGAGACAAATATTAACAGTATTAGGAACAGACCAGAATCCCTTTTTCTTGGGGAGGGGGGGTAAAAAAGATAACCATATCAAGAAAGAAAACACGGAGAAGAAAAAAAATCTACTTTAGTTATGACTTATTTTGTAGGGAACTCTCAAAGCCTGGTCATTCTAAGAGTAATCAGGAACTGTAGTCATCAGTACTAACTGTGTGGCATAAATTCCATAGTACCGCTCACCCACAGCCATTATGGTATAAGCTTGTTAAGAACTGATACTTTTGAATGCATGATAAATACTGATATAGGGAATAGGTATCCTGTATGAATATATAACAACATGATCTAGTGGAATGTATCCTTGTCCATGGCAGAGCAGTTGGAAATAGATGATCTTTAAGGTGTCTTCCAACCCAGACCTTTCTATGATTCTATATTGAATGAAATTAGTACATAAAGACAACCTTTTCACATGTCCGAAGTGTGAATGTCAGGAGGCTTATTCTCTGACATCCTAATGCCCAGATATTTTGAATTTTTGAATATAGCTTTATTCTTATTGCTACAATATTTTCTGAAGGAGCAAAAGCATAAAAAGACATATGAGTGAAGCAGATGGGATAAAGGAAGTGTAAAAAGTCCTGATCTCTGTGTTATTCATCAGAACCTGAGTTATCTTTTTGTCTCTTAGCCAAAAAAAACATCCCTCTGCATTTGTAATGCCTGTAAGAGGTAGAATCTGGACTATAATTTCTATGACGCTCTTGTAAAATGTCTTTCCTCTCTTTTTCAGTTTTTCTAGTCAACTTCTCTTCTGAGTTTCTGTGTTTCTCCTACCAAAGACAATGTTCCTTCCAGTTCTCTTTCTCATTTATTTTGAAATACAGCTGATCAATTAACACCCCCAAATTTTTGACACAAGTATTTTGTTTTCACAAGACTCCCTATTTTCACTTCTCTTTTCTGTATGACTACTCTTTTGCAAATGCTCAGTACTTATACTGTTTTTGCTGAAGTTATTGTTTTAAAAAAAATTATTCCTCAAATTGACCGTCACAAATAACCACTCCTGGCCCAGTGCTTTTTAAAACTCAAATGGGCAGAAAAGGAGAAGAGAAGAGAAGAGAAGAGAAGAGAAGAGAAGAGAAGAGAAGAGAAGAGAAGAGAAGTATTATTACTATTTCTTCATTTCCAGAATTTATAATACTTACAAAACTTGCTTTTACATATTCTATATGGTGTATACATTTCATAGAAGACAAAAAATGGAGAACATAAAGAACAATTTCATTAGCTGATTTTTCTCTTTAAAAAACTATCTATTGTTCTTAGTAGAATAATTTTTATAAAGCATAAAATGGTTGTCTCTAGCTTTTTTGATAAATGGAGTAATTTATTCTGGTTTTACAGTCCAAAACTCTACAGCTCCCCAGCTTAGCAAATTTCACTTCTGATAAGAATGGTATCTTTAATATAGAACTTTCCAACTCTGATAAAAATGCTATTACAATGTTTTACAGTATTTTGCAAGATATGATCCTTAATTCTAACTCAATTCTACTCTCAGCCTTATCAGACAGAGAAAACTACCAATTAGGAAGGCAAAGGTCAAAGATAGGCATGCTCACAGTCTTAATTTGGAAGTTTCTTTATAGCCATTCAGAAATTACAGTATCAGTTAAACAACAACAAAAAATTGGTTTTGACCTTATAAAGTGACCAGAGAAACAAACAGAAAAAAATTTGTGAATTTGTATCTGGCTTACACTGCCAAAAAATGAGTGCTTTTATAGCAGGCATATGCTACCAAAACACTTTGTGCACTTCAGCTCCAGGTTACAGACACATACATGGAATTGTCTCTTAACAACCAAACAACTATTAGACTATTTATTAAGCTGCCTAGACAGAGACATAAAAGGCAATTTGAGATTCTGTAAGCTGAGATGTGTACATGACACTAGTATGTGACAAAGAACCTATAGAAAACTTTGAATTTCTACAGCAGCTGTTGCAGCCTGAGAGAATTTTGCTTTAACGTTCTTATTACCCTTGGATGCCATGCTGAGAAAATGAGCTATGTGTCTGTTTCAGGTGACATAGATTTCCATACTGACTATATTTTGACTGACTACAGTGACATCCTGGATTCTTACTCTTCATGTAGATGCTTGCATGAAGATGACTGAACTCATGCGTTAAAAACCTGAAACTCAACTACAAACATAAAGTGAATTAATTTCACCTAATTTTAACTAACTTATAGCTAGGTATCTAAAACCTACTGGAGTGATTTATGGATTTAATAATGTACTTATATATATTTAATATCATTCGATTGGCTGCTGTGTAACTGAGATGCCCAGAGGGGACTATCAGACAAAAAAATCTAAAAAAAATTCTTCTGCAGAGGTAGTTAGATCTCAGTTAGAACATCCTAGAAAATAGCAGGTGACAAATTTCCAGAACTTAAGCGATGGATCAAGCTGTTATAGCTCCTTCATTATGAATCTTCTGTGATAGTCACCTTTGTATGTTGATGTATCCATTCCCAAAACAGTTAGTAATGAAGCAAGGGCCTAATTAAGTTCATCTTAGATAATTCCTTGAAAATAAAGGAAGCAAGTGGTGCTTCATAAGAGTCATTGACTAGAGAGAGAGAATCTAGAATAATTGCTGTTTACTGGCTACAGTTTGGTAAGTATATCCCACTTTAAAATTTTTGATAAATGAATGCACCTAGTAAGGGGTATATACAAGCTGTAGAAAAAGTAAGGTGGAATCCTATGGGATGGACAGTCACTTATTTTGCCCATTCATCTGTGAAAAGACTGTCCATGACTGGAAGGACACTCAGCATCTATCCTGTCTTCCAGTTAGATATATGCATATAAAAGGTAAAATAAAGGCTAGAAAGGAAAAGCAGAACAGAACAGATGGCACGATCAATGCAAAACTTTTGGTGATACCACCTAAATAGTTAAATATAGGTGAAAGGATTTCTGAGTTTATGAAGAGGAGGATTGGCTTATTTGTGATGTTTGAAAATCCAGAATATTAAAAGATGCATTGAATTATCCTTTATGAATTCATTCTTCCAAAATGTAAAGAAGCTAATATTTCTTTTATTAAATTTGCTGTAAACATTTTATGATAACATCGATCTTAAAATGAAGTTAAAACAATGTTGCTTCAGGGTGTATCCACTTTTCTAATAACTTTCATTACTAATAATGCTGTATTTACGATGGGATTGAATAACCCTTACCAACAACTAGGCTACAGCAAAAAATAAATTCCCAAAGGTTAAATGAGAACTTTCTGAGTTGTGCTTTTCAGAGATTTCTTTTGCTTGTATACAAAGTCTTAAGGAGTTTCAGCATTTCCATATCATATTTCTGTAGTGCATCATCACTATGGCTTCATGATTGTCATCTGAAATATGGGCATCTAATCTGAAGTATTTAAGGGATCCTTCTATATTCACTCTTAATGGTTTTTGGTGTGGTTACCCTATTCTCAGCTAGCTGTGAATTATGCCTTGAGCCTGTGACACGTCAAACAATACACAAATAAAGCTTCCACTCCCAACGTCCACCACCAAAGAAAGGATCTTTTGAGGAATTCTGAGACTGGTGTTGGTTATAATGGTAAGAGAAAGACTGGAAAAATAAGATGAAAACAAATATGGAAAAAAAAAAAAATTGCATAATATACTGTACCGGTGTATTTTTAGCAGCTAAATAATCTATTCACATCTGTTGCGGAGAAAATATTCCTTTAAACATAGATTCCTTAGGATAGCCACAATCACTGAAAAGTCAGTGCAAGAAATTTAATTTTATTATAAATATTTATCTTACTAATCAGCAATTCCTATTAGCCATTCCTTGCTTTAGTACTTATGAATTCAACCCACCTACATATTAATCTTCCTGACAGTGCTAATAACTGGTTTTGTAAAATCTTGTTTGTGCCCCCCATAACCTGTCATCAAACAAATCCCTGTTCCCAGAAGGGAAAAGAGTGATACAGTTTCAAAGACCATGATGATGGAAGACTTTGTGAGGATCATTTACTCTTATACCCTGTAGAACACAGATGATAAGATAAAGTTAATTAATTTCCATTTCAAACCCCATGGTTTGTGTAATTTATTTTTTAAAACAAACAAACATTTGTTCTCCATGCATAGTGCACAATTGTGGAAAAGCTAATTATTACCCTTGATAACTTGGTCCAATGGCAATTTGCTCCAACTCTGCTTTAACATCTATTAATTTTCCCCTGTTTTAGCTAGCTAATAAACGTGAGCTTGTTTTGCTTTTCTTAATTACAATTTGACTTTTTCCCCTCTAATTTCTGCCCATGAGCTTTGTGCCATATTCATCTTTTATCCACTTGGTTTTGCAAACAGCCTGCTACACCATACTAAGTCTAGGGAATTACATTATTTTAAGTACAAATCAGTAGAATTCCTTTCATTATTCTCCAGTTTAAATTCAGAAGGAAAAAAAGAATATGTGGACAGGCTGTAATATCACATAGCATTAAATGTAGTTAAGGAATCATGCTTTTCATAACTAACTGTAACAAAAGGTAAAAATATGACTGATGTCATAACCAGCTGTGCTTGACACTCTCATCTGCCTGAGTAAGTATCTATTTGATAAAAAGCAATTTTGACTACAAATACAGATCAATGTAAAAGCCATATTTCAAGTGACACTTTACTTACTGAAAAATAAAACTCATGTCACTGTCAGTCTTCATTGATATTTTAAAGCTTTTCCTTCGTTTCATATAATGGCTTTACTTCCACCTGTGTTATTATGTTTGTCTGGGTTTGAGGGAGTTTGATGTTTGTATATGGCAATTGAAGTGCTCATGTTTGGTACTCAGGTGAGGATTTGACTAGATCAAGTTAATAGATACAAGAGGCAAAGCTGACAAAAGTTGATAATACTTTTTAGTTGCTCATGAAAGAAAAGGGACTGGTGAACAGAAAAGGAAACAAGGACTTTAAAGGAGGGGGAAAAAAAGATTATGGACCCAAACTCACTTCATTGTTAGATCATTTGAGTCTCCATAAAACAGAAATCATAAAAAATAAATCATTCAGTCACACACTGATGTCTTGCAATAGAGAGGCAAAAGTAATCTAGAGATAACTAGGCACAACTGAAGAAAATTAAAAAGTTTTCTTAATGGCATAGCTTGGCCAGCACTTTCTTAAAATGGGCAAGGGGTGAGGGAGGGAAGTAGCCTTTTTGGATGGATACAGAGTAATTTCTTGCAAAAATTCAGGATGATGAGGAGCAATACCAAGTGGCAGGGTTCAATGTGGCCATAGATGAAAAAATACAGGTGAAAATCCTGGCGAACCCTATAGTTTGTGAAAAGAGATGTAAAGCATCAAGGCACCTGATTTCTTACCTAGTGGGGTGTCTGTTTAGGACAATAGATTTTGACGTACATTTTAAGTCTTTCTGCATATTATGTGAAGATGTTTTATTTGATGCCATTCCCCTCAAACTGTTCACACAGTAGGTCTCCTTTAAAGTAAAGAAAGAAAAAGTTTTCAATATAAATGCAAGTTCCAAGAAGACAGTTATTGCTTCAATAATAGCAGTGAAAATTGAAAGGAAAAAAAAATCAAGTAGTTCCTTAAGAATGACAAATTTGTGAGGAAGGTGTTTATTTCATCTCTCCACACACTGATAATGACAAAGTAATTAAGGATTTACACATCTTATTCTCCATTTATTTGCTGTCTTGAAGCGGGCACCCTTTAACACTCTTAAATATTGTGTTAGAACATTAATTCATAAGAATTTAAGACAATTTATTTCAAAATTGTTGTAAACTGGAAATACCTGATGCTATTTTTATATCTAATTCCACAGATAATTCCTGATTGCTCTTTCTTTTAGAAATAGATCTTAGCATGGGCTATTTTTTTTTCCTAATGCTATAGCAGAAATTAAACAGTTTTTAAAAATTAAGACAATTATATAGAATATTATTAGCCAGCATGAGAGACAGTTAAAACTTTTAATCTAACCTTGAACATAATAGAACATGAAATATTATGTGACAATATATGAATATTAGAATAGAAACTCTAATTCCTTTCTCTCTCACCTCTTCAAAAAACAACATGAAGATACAAATTAATTGTATTTCAATAGACTTAGGTGAATAGTTTTCACCAAATTAAATTAATAAAAATATACATGTTTTTTCACTTATTTAAAATAATATCCAAGTCTTCAAGGAAATTTTGTTTGGAATCTAAGCTATTTTTAGTAGCAGTTATAACAATCAAAACCAGTTTATTTTGGGAAGTGAGATATGGGAATTGTTTAATTTTTTTTATATAACCTGAGACAACGTATTTCTTTGCCAACTGGCAAGCAAATGTAAAAAAACCCCTATTATTTGAACATTTAAATTTATATAAAATTTATGTGAAATAAGCTACTTCCATTAAAAATAATAAATAAAATATTATAACCTGACATTTAATAAGAAATCAAATAAGACAAAATACTAAGAAAGCAAGTAGACAAAAAACCCAATCTCTAACACCTAAGTATCTAGAAAAATATGCAATATTAACATTGGCCACAGAAAATTATCTATTTGTCTTTGAGAAGTCAGTGCCTCATTCAGTTCTATATATCTGCACTAGGATCTACTGGATATTAAGTTGTCCTTTTGACATCATTTTTCTCAGAGAGATGTGTTATGAGAATTGAAATAAATAAGAAACTCATAGGTGAAATATTGTTTAAAGACTCTTAAGAATCGTCAATTCTGTATTTGACTTTCAGTTTCCCCATGACAAAAGTTTGTGGAATGAAATTTACTAGTATAAATATATATATATATATATATATATATATATACACACTAGTATATACTATACTATTTTACTATAACACTACACTTCTAATCTGTGCCCCTCTACTGTAAAAGCTACATGTTAGGGACAACACTGGAGCTATTTCTGGATAAGAAAATAAACCTAGGGACCAGAAAGGTATTAAAACCTCAAAAAAGCCTAAAGAACAGAAACACAGGAAGGCCTTCACCCCAAGAAACATCTTGAATTCAAGCAGCAACATGGCTACTGACTACTTTATCCCAACACAGAGTAAGTACAACCAAAATGCAATCAGTACAAGTTTTTTTCCACTTTCTCAAGCCCCACATTGGGTGCCAATAAATGTATTTGTCTTGGATAAGGGCAAATTTGGAAGAAAACCTCCGAATGGGAAACAAACACAAACGACCCCTCCCCCAACTGGTCCAGGAAAAAATCTCCTTAGAGAAAAGTGGAAAAAACCTGTTTATTCAACAAGTAAAATGCCCACAAGAACAAAAAATGAATAATATGAAACAATAAAACCTCTTGCTGTTCTGAAGAGAGATGACAAAATTGAGAAAGTCCCTACCATGGGTGTAGCTTCACTCTCCCAGTCTCTTATCAGTCCCTCCAGCGCAGGAAAATGCCAACTCCTGGGCCCTGGTGGGATGCAGGCTTGAGATCCAGGTGTCTCTCTGGCTTTTTCAGGGGAAAAAAAAAACCAGTCCAGGGAGCTTCTCTGCCTCAGCTAGCTAAAAACTAACTAAAAGCAGAGGAGATCTCTGTCCCACTGTCTGTCCTTGCTGCAGATGACACAGTCCAGGAGGGTAAGGTGGAGGAGTGAGTGTAGTTGCTACAAACAAACTGCGTGCTTCTTCTTCCCCCCCTCGCTCCCAAAACCAGTCTCAAAGGTGCAGAACTCAATATACAGCAAAAACAGAGCAGACAACTGGGGATACAAGCATCAAAAAGTCACCCCAGGACAACTCTATTGATTGAATAGCATCAGCTTAAATGACAAAAACATGTCATTTAGTGCCCTAAAACACTTTAATTCTGAATAAGTTTTTGGTAGAAAAAACTTAGTGCTGAAAAAAATTGATACTACAAAAACAAACAAACAAACAAAAGACCATGTTGAAATTGTTACATCTAGACATAAAAATTGGTTAATTTTTAATTTATAATCACCTTAAAATCATAATGTCATTACTAGATCTGGCTGTAATACGGAATCTTTTAAAATATTTAGTCTGAATTTTTTTCAGTTATTCATATTAATTGTGGGGAATATTAACATTTTCTGTTTTAATGTTTATTCCCTGGAAATAATTTATTTTCTGTTTAATTAAATAAACACTCTGAAGTCATCTCACTTCTAGCATCTGAAGACATTATGCACTGCACTGCGTAATCCTTTGCCATCTTTTGCTGCATTCACTCAAGTGAAAATGAAAGATGGCTGAACTAATTTATTCTCCAAGGAGAAACAGGCACTGTTATGGTGTTTTGCCTTCCTATCAACAAATAAAGTTTATAAGATTGGTAATGAGGTAGAAAAAAAGTCAGGAATTTATAACACACATGTGCCTTTACAAACAGAAAATTTTGGTTTTTGCTTTGATCCAAGTAAACATTACTTTTTCATACAAGTATTTTTGGGTATTCTTTGCTATGCTGACATTAGATTGTGATTTGCAGCGGTATCACTGTCCAAGATTTATCTTTGCTTTTGCATTCATACTGTGCTGACCCATGGAAGACATTCTATAAGGATGTTCTATCATTCCAATACAATTTCAAATGTTCTAAGTAATAATAAAATAATAAACACTAAAAAAAAATACTCCAAAGTATAACACTTATTTTTTTAATTACAAAAAATTTACAGGTTTCTCCTTTAAGAATTATGAGCACAATTAAAATAAAATTTATAAAACTATATGGTAAATTCAGAATTGTAGGAAATGGTTTTTCAAAATAGGAAAAATGTTTGTGAGAAGAGTAATCCTTTGAAAATTTTGTATCTATATTTACATTTGTTGCAAGTATTATTTGAAATGTTATCTGTTTTCAACTTTCTTATTCATAATGGTAACATTTAGTTCTCTCACCTCATTTGGTTCTTTCACCAAATACAAAGATTTTTATTCCAAGTTCTAATCTTCAGAGACAGAAAAACGTTTAAGGCTGTGACACTGAATATAATTAAGTCTAAAAATATTTCTAAAGAAATTAAGAAGGATTTTCCTGGGAAAATAAATTCTATGTCAACACTGATGAAAATGAGGAATAATAGAAAAACTTTTTTCATAATACTACATATTGCATGTAACTCACCCACTTCCAAAAGAATTTACTATGTATGGATAAACATCAATAATGAAATCTATACATCCAAATGTAGTAATGTTAGACATTTAAATCTTGTTCTAAAACTTAGCTGAATTCTTTATTTATTCAATGTAGATTAAAATAATTAATTTAAGGATTAATTTAGGAATGAGGCATGTAGGATGACTTGTGCTTAGCTTAACATCTGCAGATATCTACATTTTTCTTGTATATTAGGAAAGATTCTTGCTGCTCAGATTTCTAATTTTTTGAGATTATGAAATTTATCAATGTTTATAAAATTTACCAAAACAAAGAAAAAAAACAAACAAATAATAATTAAAAAAGAAAAGATAATTTAAAAGCAACACCAAAGAAAGCTCTTTTTCCAATCAATGTTATTTCTGTGCAAATAATTTGATCTGTTAAGGTGAAATATTTTCTATACAGATTAATATATGGAACAAAATGTTTAATGTCATGACAGCTGCATGCTCACTGTGCTTCAATTTTTTTTTCTCTTCATTGTGGGCTATTCACTAAAATATTAATATAATTATGCAAATCATTTGGCTTAGGTTTCAGTAGTAAGCCTTCCAAGATGACTTTCAGGTTCAAAAGAACAACTTTTCAACAGGCTCCTTTTAACCATGATCCTGACTTTATCATATTGAAATCTCCACTCAGCATTCACCACCACTCCTGTATCTAGGTATTTTCTATGCATCTGTTTTCCATCTGTGTTCTCACTCATTCCATCTTCTCAGTATTTGACTTTCTCTATAAAACTGCCATGATTTTCAATCTACATTCTACTTCACCTTTGACACCTTGTTCTCACCTTCTCACCAGACATTTCTTCTAGTATCAATCAACCCTACATTATTATTATTATGGGATAAGGTCTTACATTTATGGTTGGTGGTAAATTGAAAATTACTGTAATCATAATAAAATATTTTATAAGCTTTTAAGATATGCCTGTTAATCATACTCTTTTAATATCATCTCCTTTTTTTGCTTGCCTCCTACTTCACTGTGTATTACTGAATTTAATTCTTTTTTAACTACCATTTCTTTATTTTATATTAAGAATATTGCAACACATCTCTAATTCTATGTATGTTCTTATATATTTCTCCTATAAATATTAATGCAACCATTGAGAAAAGTCTAGACAGAAATTAATGTAAGCTATCAATAAATTGTCTAAAATCAGTTATATAAGAAAAGTAATCTTAGATACATATATAGGTTCCAGATATAAGAAATACAGAGATATTAATATCTTCAAATATTGTCAGTTTCCTACTACTGTTGCCTGGATTTTCTGCCTGGAATGCCCTAACCCTCTCATCACCCCAGGTACTTGTTTACTGTATTTTATTTTTAAAATCAATATTTTTAATCCTTAGCAGAATGTTTACCTCATGAATTTAATTTTTGGGTGGTAAATAGCCTACATTTCTTTTCTTTGTCCTTGTAAAAATGTATGTGTCCTATGTACATACAGTTTACATAATACATAAGCCAAAAAAAAAATCAGTATTGAAAGAAGGGGTACTGGGGGTTATCCCTCTCAGGGATTTACCAGTCTTTGCATTTCAATTAGATTAATTTTCTGAATCTCTAAACAGTTTTCTGATGAGATCCAGGTCACTCTGCCAATATAAAGACTTACAATTGCAAGGTTATCATGATCCATTAAGGAATCAATAAAGCGAAATAGTATCAACAGGGTATAACAATAACGTGTTTTCATATGTAACTGTCAGAGTGCTATGCTGAAGTTTCCAAATCAAACTGTTCTATTTGTAGGTAGAGAGAATGGTGCAAAGAATTTGTAACCTAACCAGGATGGAGAGGTTCAGAAACATAGTATATTGTAAACAGGTCAGCAGATGCTAGCATCAATCAATGCCTAAGGAATGAAGGATGAACTAAGTACAGTTTTACTGTATAATCCTTGTCAGGAAAAATGATGTTTTCTAAACCTCTATGAAATGAACTCACTTTTTTCCTAAGACAGATTTTCAGGGAAACCTTTTCTCAGATATTTCAGGGCAACAAGGCTGGTGGTGAAAGGTCTGGAACATAAGTCCTATAAGGAGCAGCTGAGGGAGTTGGGGATTGTTTAGCCTGGAGAAGAGGAAGCTCTGGAGGCAACTTTAGTCAGATGAGGATCGGGCTTTGCTCCCAGGGAACCAGCCACAGGACAAGAGGTCACAGCCTTAAACTGTGCCCGGGGAGGTTTAGCCTGGACATTTGGAAGAAGTTCTTCACAGGAAGGATTTGGGTGGGTGCTTGTCTTACCTGTTTCTCTTTCTCTTTCTATAAGACTGAAACTGGACCAATTGTTGTTTGACCTTCTTTTTTGTCCCTCATTTTTAAGTCTAGGAAACATAAACTTGATCACAACACAAATAATAGTCTAGATCAGTGGTCTCCCAAACTGTTTATCATTCACCCTTGTCAGTGAAAGCTTTCTGATTGTATGTCCTTAATATAAGTGCATTCATGCATTCATTTATAAATTTTACATGTACTATGTACTACTGAAGTTTTAGCATTTTCTTCTTAAACCACAATGAAACATATTCTCCACCCTCGTCTGCACCCCAGATTGCAGCCCACTTATCTAGGTGGGGTGAGGAAGGAAACAAAATTTCTTCAGTAAGTTTAATTTTTTTTTTTTTTAGGACTTGGGTGGGGGGGGTGGGGGAATAAATTCACAACAAAAACAACAAAAAGTAATTTTATTGTTTGTTTCTTCAATAACCCCTAAAATCTATTTAACATATTTAAGTCTTTGAATTCTGCATGAGAAGATAAGAAAGTCAAAACAAATACCTTTGAATACTCTCCTAATCAAAATAACAAAATAGATTGCATCAATTTAAACTTGAAAAGACATATACATGAGGTCTCTCTATCACATTCCCACAACAGGAATTTCATTGAAAAATATCATCTGTTCTACTGAAGACACAATCTTCTTGGCTTTCATCCAGAAATTATTGCTTTTCTTTCTTATACACAAAACATTTAATGTATTTCTGTACATTTTCAGAAAAATAATTTTAAAGTTAAAATCATTTCCTGTATTGGCATCCTAGCTAATAATGGCAGTGTAAGATTAAGGCTTCTAAGATTATCAAAAATTCATTCGTAAAAACTGCTGTGTCAGCTTCAGTTCCTCAAACTCCTTGCAGTCTCAGCAGAAGAGAAGGCTATTGTTAACATCAGTGCTCCTATTTTGTAGAGTTGGATTTTTTAGTTCAGTTAATCAAATTCTCAATGTATTTGGTTTTGGCCAGAACTACAGATCTAATAACCAGGAGTGGAGATGAGGTTAAAATTAGAGAACTATAATTGTTCATTCAAGTCCACAAATCTAGAATATTATATTACATCAAAATTACAGTGGTTACCCCACATATATATTTAGTCAGATAATCAACAGTTTGTTCTTTGTGAGGTTTCACACAATTCAGAATCTGAAAATATTTACAGATGTTTTAGTTTTAATAGTTATCACAAATTTGGTTGATAGCCTGCTAGACTGCACCAAGTCTTTTCAGACTAACAGACAAAAGTCAAAATTAGTACTAAAATATTTTAAAGTGTCAGCGATTTTGAAGGAGGTGATAGATAATTGTTTCTGAATCTATTTGGCAACAATGAAATAGGCGCATCTTAATCCAAAATAAATATTAACAAAAGTCATAAAAGCATAATTTAAAATAATTATTCTGGAACTTTTTCCTAAATTTTTCTCTTCAACCAACCTCTTTCTCTGCAGGACTATTCAGTGCAGAGAATCTTCATATTATATTTATGTTCTTAAGAATTTATATGACCTTAAAATGTCCCTCTGAATAATACTGTTTCTGCTTGAGTGTAACTTGTGCTTCAAATTTTGTTCTAGTTATAACACATCACCCAGTTTTAATACTTTCCTATTTGATTAGGAGCTACTTTCTTGTTCAGCTCAAATTCAGCCATAAATGAGAACATTATAGCACCAGATTGTTGTCTTCATGAATGAAATTGCAAATTTAATTATGTATATTATTAATTATTAACTTGAATGATATATTATTAAATTTATGAATTTAAAAAATATAAATGTATAGAAATTAAGAAAACAATTTAATCTTAGGGTATTTCATGAACATGAGGTAGCACACCTGCTTGTCCAGGCATTCAGTAGTTACTGTACAATATTGAGCTGCAGGAAAAAAAAAAACAAAACCAAAATACACAACCAAATGAAAGGGGAAATCATATAAAAGAAGAGCAAAATTGCCAGGAAATTGTTTTGAATTTCATATTCTCTGCACTGATTTTGTAGCTCTTTCCTGTGTATCTCATTGGAAAATTTTATGCACTTATCTAGGAGACATTAAAATGGTATTACAGGTATCTATACCTAAGGGACTGTCCTGAAAACAGCTACTAGAATGTGAGGTCATTACCTAGCCTCAAAATTTTGATATTCTGAAAACACTTATGATTTTGATTGATGTTTTTCTCAGGAATCTAAATATTCTTTTACTTCACATACCAAACAGTAAAAGGTTCTAGAATAGACTCAAGCTTCAAATGTATTCAGAAATATGACTTTGCCTTGGGCACATCAAGCACCTAATTTGGCAGACATTCTCAGAATACACTTAAACAGAGCTTCAGACAAAATACTGCTGTGTTTGAATGTAATTTAATTTTCTTTTCTTATTGAAGAGTCAAAGTACTCATCTGAAGGTAGATAGAGGTTTGGTTTCTACTCCTGACTGAGTGGTAAATACTGAGCCTTTTTATTTCTTTAGATCTATTTGTTATTTTTACACTACACTGTGAAAGCCCCAACCAAAAGTACTCAATTCTCTTCACGAATCCTATGGGTAGTTAGAAGCACAACCTATGATTTCATCTTTCAGTTTTACAATAACTGGCTCTTCACTTTCTTTGCCTTCCATTTCCAAACATAATGTGCATAGCATATTGTATTTTTTGGTTTTGTGTAACTTTTCACATTGAACAGTTAAGTTTAAAATAATTACCCTAATTCCCATTACTCTACAAAGAAGTGAAGAAGTACACGAGGAATGTAAATTATCTAATGATTTAGGAAGGACAAACTGCTGCATAGTGATCACACTTCCTACCATAAATTATAAAATGAAACTAGATAACTATTAAGACAGGAAACTGCTAGGCTTTTAACCTAACAGCATGAATCCTACCTATTTTGTTCAAAAATAAAAATATACTGGTGATCTGTATTGTGAAAATTTATCATTAATTGATATGTAAAATTTTGGATTTACCCTGGCAGGTAATAAGCCTCACACAGCTGCTTGTTCACTCTCCACACAGCTGCATGAGGAAGAGAATCAAAAAGTTAAAAATGAGAAAACTTGTGGATAGGTGAGGGATAAGCTCAAGCAAACAAAATAAGGAGTTCATTCATCACTTTCATGAACAGGAAAGTATTTGGCCATCTCCAGGAAAGCAGGGCTCCATCAACCGTAACTGTTACTCGTGAAGATAAATGTTATAAATCATAACCAAAAAAACCCCCAAACAACAAATCAAACAAAAAAATCCACCTAAAACCAGAACAACAACAACAAAGAGAATTTATGGGTTCTCACCCATAGATTGCAAGTTTTTCAAGATTATAACTGTTTAAAAATATTAACTTCTTATGCCATTTCTGACCATTTTGTGCTTTTCTTTATTGTTTGTATTGGGTTGACCTTGTCTGGCTGCCAGATCCTCACCCAGCTACTCTCTCATTCTACAAGACAGGGAGGAAAAAATGAGATGAAAAACTGAATTTGCAAAAAATTACTATCTTATTATCTTATTGGTCTAGAGAAAGATAGTAAGACCACCTGCCAAGAACACTCTAGGGTAAAACAGACTTGCCTTGGAAAAAAAAAATAGAATTTAATGCCAATTAAATTAGACTTGGATGGTGACAGACAAAGAAACTACAACAGCTTTGCCTCAACTTTACTCATTTACCCCCATCTCCCCTGCTTTGAGAGGCCCAGAGGAGACAGAAGGGGATGGTTATTGTCAGTTCATAAGTGTTGTTCTTTGCCACACCTTCCTTCTCACATCTTTCCTCTTCTCCAATGAAGGGCTCTTTCCATGAGCAGCAGTTCTGCAGGATAAACCTGAAGACTAAGCCTCCAATGGCTGTAGCTCCTGCCAGAAGAACTCACTCCTTCATGACTCTCCATGGGCTGCAGCTTACTTCAAGAAATACCTGTGTGATCCACCATAGTCCTCTATGTGAGCTTTAGGGAAATTTTTGATACAGAACCTAGAGCATCTCCTCCTCCTCCTTCTTCTTCTCTGACCTTGATGTTCACATGGTTGCTCTTTTTTTTTCTTCAAGCCTCACTGCTTATGCAACATTTTGCCCATTCCTTAATAAGTCTTCCCATCAAGATCCATCATGACTGGAGGACACTTCATTGTGCTGGGTCTGCTGGAGCCAGCTGGAACTGTGTCCGACACAGGGCAGCCCCAGCCTCTCCTCACAGAGCCCACCTTTGCTACCAAAACCTTGCCCCTACATCCTATTCAACTGTACATCAGTACACTTTAATAATTAATTACATCAGGTCTGAGAGTAACAGCAAAGGTTCAATGGAAGTTGACCATTCTGGTCAGAGAAGGTATTTTACCAGGTAGAGGTAATTTGCAATATGTAGAGTAAATAAGAACACCACAGACAACAATATTTGAAGATTTACAGGTGTGAGAGACTGTGATTTATGATAAAGGTCAGAAAGGAGTTTTCAATCAATATTTTCTCTTTTTTTTTTTCAATCCATTTAATAGGAGTGACAAAAATAATGCAGGATAAAGTTCAAAAGTAGAAGATCCTAACTTGATATAGTGAACACAGCTTTCAAGTAATTTCCTTTGCACAATGGAAATACTTTTTCTTCTTTAGAAATTGTATGAAGTGGATGATGACTTTTTGAAGTTACTCATTTCTCTAAGTGGTACCTTACTCTCAAATCCTTTGTGATAGAGTCTAATCAAAAGAGTATCCAAAGAGCACCCTACAGGAATGCAGCAGAAAGAGCTGTATGAAGAATTTGCATTCTTTACAAATAGCAAGCATAAGATGCTTGTTTATGGTACGATAAGAGAAATAGCAGAGTGACTGAAAACATGTGTAAGAACAGATATGTGCTAAATAGTCAAGTGCTAACACTAAATAGATGGTATGGTTTTGGGTGTCTAGTGACTCATGCATACACATCTAGTGACATCACTGTCTAAGGGTATCTGAGTGACATTGGCATATATGGCACAGAGTCTGAGACCTTAATATTTATTTAAGTAAGACCTTAAGACTTATTTAGGAGCAGTACCTGGAAGCTGAGCAAGATATCCCAGGACATTACAAATGGCACCAGACACCAATGTATAAATAACTGAACTGGGCTTATTCACTCAGTAAGTACATGTTCAGGAAACAAGACGTACCTGTTAAATACTAGTGCTTGTGAAAAAATGTTCTGCGTTTTGTGGAAAATACATCATTTTGTTCAATCCTATTGTAGGATGAGCCTCTCTCAGAGCTCTTCATATCCCTGAACTATTAAAATATTAGCTGTGTCCTGTCTTCAGAGATGTGGGAGGCATGAGAAGGATTTCTGTTTTCAGTAGTGTCTTCTGGGTCATATGACACAACTAAATACGGAGTGGGGCAGGAAGGGGACAAAGGAACAATAGAATGTTATGAGATTAATTGCTGAAAGGTGTTCAGTATTGAAGGGTGTTCAGAAAAGTGCTTATTTGTGGCTCTGTATTTTTTGGGCTTTGGAATTCTGCTGCTAACTGTTGCAAGCTGATTCTCATGGGAACAAGTTCCCATTCTCATAACATTTTCTTTGTTATTTTGTAAATACTATGGGAGTTTCGCTCTTCTCATTAAAATTTCCCAAAACAATTTCTGTCACCTGGTGTTTATTAAAGGGGAAGAGAGTGAGTCCTTCTCAGACCAATCACAGCCGTTTTTGTGGACCACGTTATAAAAAAGGCACGAGGGGAAATAAAGAAGCCTTCTGATCATCACCAAACTGTCTCTGTGTGTCCTTCATTGCCTTTTCCTACTGTGACATTTATTAGCATTTTTAAGTGTCTAGGGTTGTGTTTTATTTATTGGATTGCTGATAGTAATCCTGGTGTATGGTTCATTGATTGCCAGCTAATTTTGTGTCATGATGGATAGATGAATAAGCTTCATCTGTACCAATTTGAGTTAAAACAGGTGGCTTAAAATGCTTTTCCCTGCAATAAACATGGCAACAATAGACTTGGTGGCCCTAACTCAGGTAAAATGATTGAATTAAATTTAATTAATTCAAATAGAAGGATTATTATGTATTTTGGACTAAAATTATTTTAATATAATCTTTAAACTTTCAGGAGAAGAAAATCAGGAAAAAATAATTACATTTAAGCAAAGATATTGGGTAAGATCTGATCCTAAGACTATTGAACTTGGTAGAAATAATCATACAGTTTTCAACATAATTTTGTTTTAACCATAATTGCATATATTGAGATTTTTTTTTCTTCCTAATCTTATTTCATGCCTGGGTAGAGGCTGTATAAGAATAATGATCTTAACAAACTGTGAAGTAAACCACCAGATTTTCTGCAGCCAAATACCACATATAGAGTCTATGAAAGAACAATTTCTTAATGAAAAATTTGATTTTTTTAAAATGTACTACAATTCAGTTTTATCATATATAAATCCTCTCATCATTACATTTTTCTGATGTTACACGTTCCTTTTAATATTATTTGCAATTGACACTAAAATTAGGGTTACAGAAACAAAAAAAAACCCTAAAAACCACAACAGCAAAAAACAGCCACAAAAAAAAAATTCCTGTGTTTGTTTTCAAGTAACATATTAGCACTTTTGTTTTACTACTTAAATCCCAAGTAGGAGAGTAAACTCTTTATCAATCTGTGTGTGACATTTATGTAATTATAATTCTTCTATTGACATCTCATCTACAGATCTTTTCTTTTGCATTCTGCCTTTCTTTCGCAAAACACAAAATTTGAAATGTGATTCTTCCCTAAAAGTAAAAAAATCTGGTATTTCCAGGCTATGTCTTTTTTAGGTATGTTAAAAAAA
>VWYN01017317.1:124236-187637 GCA_013400075.1 Hippolais icterina
AAAAAAAAGAGAGAGAGAGAGAAATCAATTTAAAACTTAATTTTTATAATTTTTCTTAGGAAAACCCTTGGAAAGAGTCATATGTGGCATTTTCAAAGAGGTAGTCAAGAGACTTTTATCTTGGTGGGTTTTTTTTTTTAGTATTTAAGGGGCAGATATCCACGTGTTACAAATTCTAATTACATTGATCAGTGTTTGAGAAACATTGCTGTGTTTTTATAAGAAATCTAATTTTTCTGGATGTCATTATTTTTATTCTAAGAAGCAATGAAATTTAAACAGCTGATTTTATTTTTCATACTTCCTTTATCCTTCTTCATTCAGACATTTAGGAACTTTCAATATTTTAGTGCTTTATATACCTTGTAGAGCTTTCAATATTACTTAAGCACATCACAACATGTATTTGCACTGTGTTGATACTCCACAACGATTTTCGAATTCAACACAAATATATTCAAATAAAATATTATGAAAAAGATCTCTTTAAAACCAGTCATCATATAAACCTGCATTTTTCCCCAACAACTTAGGGGTTAGTCAAACATCTTGGAAAATATAACTTAATTTTCTGAGAATACTGAAATGCACTAGCAAGGCTAATTATGTTTGACTGAAAGCTACCTTCTATCAGTTTTTAATTAGATTCTTCTGCTTTGCAAGCATAGAAATCATGGACTGCATCCCAGTTAGTGGCACGAGTTAAGTGAAACTGTGGGGGAAAATGGTGATTTGTTGTGATCAGTGTGATTGGACTGACAGTAGGTACTTCTTTTCTATAAAGATTCTCCATAGCAGGTTTTCTGAAGCATTCTGAGGGTAAGGAAGGGGAAGAAAGGAAAAGTGATAAGTTGCAAAAGAGTCTGTAGACCAGAGTCAGCTGAGAAAGTGAAAGATAGGTTGCAAAGAGAGGTAATAGTTTTGAGACATGAGCCTTTAACAGATCAAAATTTCCAAAGGGAAAGCACTGATATGAAATATTTGCAAAATCCTAAAGGTCCAACCCCTGCAAAAACCCCCTGAACACCCACTATCCAAATCAACAAACCAACCAACTCTGAAGAAGGAAACAAGCAAACAAAATCCAGGCAGAAAAGAGCAATTTGGTACCATCAAGGATCAGTGGTGTGCAAGCAGGGAACAACAAGCAGGGAGCACACAAATATTTGTGGCCCCATTGCAGTGTGCAAGTGTGCACGGCACAGCTGCTAGCAGAGCTGCAGAGCTGCAGCATGTGAGCACACAGTGCCCCACTGTCAGGGTGTGAAAGGCACTGCTGCAAGTGTGCACTTTGCTGTCAAGGTGTGTGAGCTTTCAGGGCAGTGTGTGAGAGTGTAGGACACTGTTGTGAGTGTTGGATGCAAGGGAAGGTCTGGAATGTCCAGAGCTGCAGTTGGTGATGAGAGCCTCTGGGCAAGGATAGAGGGACAAACAAATGAAGTGTCATCATGGGAGATTGCTATAGGCCACCCAGCCAGGATGACAATAAATTATTCTTTAAGCAACCAAGGGATACCTCTGAATAAGCCACCTTTGTCCTTGTGGGGAAATTCAACTTGACAGATGTTAACTACACAAACAGATCCAGGACATTCCTAAAACACCGGTGTTAAAATTTTTGGCTAAGATACTCAGGGAGCCAAATTTGAGACATGCACTCTGTAATTTGTGGCTTGTTCCCAGAGAGAGTCTCATGGGTGAAGTGGTAGTTGGTAGACAGCAACCACACAGTCACCAAGCTTCAAATCTCTGGTGCCTTGCCTGCACCCAACTTTCTCTCGAGATGGCCCAGGCACAGATGAGTACAGTAGGAAAATCAGCAGCTTTTATTAATGTGTGCATGATGAAGATACCCTAGGTCACTCCCTCAGGTTGCCATGCTTGGCCAGCTGCCATCTCTGGGAACTGGCCTAACACTGGCAGCTGTCCCACTGTGTAGGACACTGGAACAGCCTGTGCAGAGCCTGGAGCCACTGCTCTGAAGCAAGAGGGCTGCTTCTTTGCTCCTGAGGGCATGGGCTTCCAGCTGGTGAGGTGAGGGGGAAGGCTGGGTGGGCAACAGGGGCTGTGCATGGCAAGGCTATGGCTCTCTGCCTCTGCTGCTGTCACCAGCTCTCCAAGTTCATCAACAACTTAAAAATGAGTACTCATGTGAAATATTTAATTTTTAATCCTCAAAATCATGAGATAAGTTCAAATTTTTTTTGTGCACACTAGAAATAGTTCCTTTTATGATTTCAACAGATAGTGCCACTCAACATTTCTAAAACTCCTTCTAGATGCACTCAAGGGAGTACTGGCCCTCCGCAATTGAAGCTCTCTGGCCAGCAAAATATGTAGATTGTTGTGATTCTCACCAAAGCATAATTAAAATAATGGCATACTCTATTTTTTTTACCCAGTAAACAGCAACCACTAAAAGAGCCATATTTTGTTGGTTCACATGATAACATGATTTTCTGTAGTTTATATTAATGTGCAGGAAACCATCACTTATTACAATGACTGCAAGTGATGCAGTTACCATTAGTCATACACTGCAAAATTGCTGCAGCTTTAACAACTGTTATTTGAAATCCTAAAATTCATTTTAATGCTACATCTCAGGTTTTCTGTGGTATGAAATGTTCCTTTCTGCTTCAATGCTGTTAATCCAGGAAATGTACTGGATCCAAGCAGCATCCCCATAATGGTGAGGAATTAGTCTTGTAAGAGCCATGTGGGGAGAAAGAATAAAGTGACTGCAGCAGCCACTTCTGCCTGAAATCACAGAAGCCACAGTCCTGGACAGTTAGCAGAAATAAGATAATGCATTGATCTACATATATCTGCTACAACCAGCTTGTTACTTTAAAAATGCAGCCAACAGGGCAAGCATAGATCTTTACAAATATTTCATGCATGTTTCCTATGCAGAGCTAGATTATCCCCACTTTACTGCTGGCTCTGCATTTGTGCAACAGCCCTGCTGATCTCCCAGAGGACACAAAAGAAGAAGCTGTAATCTGCTGGTATTTTCGCAGCTGATAATAACAGCATGTTCAAATGCAGAAATAAATTCCCATTCCTTATATAAAACCTCTCATCCAAGGGGACAATAGCAAGTAAAATGTTGCTGATTTGTGTAGGTGCATCATACTAATTTATTTTTTATTCTTACTTTGAGGAATCAAGAACTTTCAGTTGCCAAAGGCAATAAATTGGACATGACAGACCAGTGAGCTGGGCAAATTCTGTGTTTATTTTTTAAGTACTCCCTGCCAGATTCTAAGAATTAATGAGTAATCTGTGATTATGATGAAGTTTTATATTAATAAAAAAACCTGATCAACAGCTACATTCTTTCTTTTTTCCCGTAGTTTAGCAAGCCAGTGTTCCAAGACATTTCTTTGGACAGTGCAGTATTGCAAAAATCATAAGATATATGCTAGTATACAAAGTGAACCTTAAAGGTCTTGGTGGTTATTTTGTTATTTTTGTTGCATTTTTTTAATTTGTTAAAATTTATTTCAGTGGTTTACTTTGTATAAGAAGCTTTCCACAAAATTGCAATAGTTGGCTCTTTAGATCTTAAAAAAGAAAAAAATCTGAGTTTTGCATCTTGGTGACCTTTCCTCTCATCCAGTCACTTTGTCACAGATTCAAGATCTTATGTTTGCTAGGGTGAATAGATCTTTGAAGACTACAGGCACAGTTTTCATTTTGGAATCCTTTCTGACTGGAAAAATATTTGTGATTTGTCAGCAAATTTTGTAAGCAAATAGCTTACCAGTGTGTACAAATGAACAATAATAATATATTGTCATTATTTAGCATCTATTCCTGATAGTGATTTTTTTCCCCAGCTGCGTATATCAAAATATATTGAGGTCTGCCGTAAGATTTCAAAGGGTTTTCTAAGCAAAATCTTTCTCCATCTAAAGGTATTGAGGAAATAATTTGAACAATCTCTCTTGCTCTCCTGTAACCACCATTCAAACTTCAGATGGTTAGTTGAGAGTCATCAGACAAGAGGTCCATTTTTAAGACCGTCTTCTTTTTTTGTGTAGTTTCTTCCCTACTAATTATGTAGATTGATCTTCTCTGCAAATTTGTGTGGAAACTTTGGGCACTGTTATGCCTTACTCTTACTTACACTGGTGACATTTAAGTCAATCTCACAAGTCAGTTATACATCATTTACTTCTTAAAGTACATTTGATATAATGGTATTATTTAATATTACTTAGGATCATAGTTCCATGGTATATACTACTACTACAGCTAGTACAAAAGGCTGAAAAGGTAATAAATCAAAAAATAAATTTAGTATATGGTTTATATCCATAATATGTTCGCAAATATTCACATGCACATCTAGATGTGTATAAATACATAAAAAATATTTTCCTTCCTTTTTTGTAAGAATTTAATTCTATCTATAGTATTAAAATTCAACTTCTTTCACTTCCAAACTCATTGTTGTTTGATTTCCAAAACCCTGTGTAGAAAATCTGTTGATAGCAATAAAGCACTAGGTAGGAAGCACCTCTTTTTCTGTTTTTCCTCTTGTTTATTCCACTTTCATAGCACTTGGAAGAGTACCATCACCTTAAGATGTCACACTTCTGTCTTTCAGAGCCAGTTACAATACTTAAAATGTAGCTGTGATTGAGAGCCTGTGTTCTCCTCCATGTTATTTTCAGTGCCCTTGTACCCCTCGGTACACTGTGTTTAGCAGTAAGCACAAACCAACCATAGCACAAAGATTTACTTGTTGCTGGCAGATTTTTTTTTAAATTACTAAAATGTCAAGACTTTCAAGCTTTTCACTCTTTCAAGCTTTCTGACACTTCTGTACTCACAGAAGAACAACACAGCAAAGCTATTGTTATTTGTTGTAATCCTTTGTTAGAGCAAGTGCACTTCCGAAGATTCATGTCTAGCAGAGAGAGGATTTCAGAATTTTTTTTGTTTGAGCCACATTTCATCAGCTGCTGCTATGATATTACTTTTTTTCTAAGCATAAAATAAAGGAATGCAATAGTAAGTCTTGTTTTGTTTTGTTTTGTTTTGTTTTCCATTTAATTTTGTAGTTTTCTCTGATATTTGTTGGTGTATCTGAAAAATATCACACCTAACAAGGAGATGAGTATCTCTTTCAGGGATGCAAACTGAGTTTCAGGGGTTTTTTTAGGTAATTTAGCATTTTCTAAGCAGGAATGATGGACATGGTGCACTCACTCTACAGATGGTCTGTTAAGTTATTACTTTAAGCAGCCGGCCAGAAGGTAGTGTGGCTACAATACAGTTAGCAGTCTTGTCTGTTCATCAGATAAGTCATATGAATATTTATGTGGTACAAACTATGTATATGCATATATATACACATAACAATAAGGACAACAATTTAACTTCACAGAAACCTTAAGCTCTTCTGTATGTATCTTCTAGCTCCTTCTTTGCTATGTCTTATGTTTCAGTTGACTATATAGAAATACTGACACCTTAAACAAATACTACTTTTTGTAACATATGTTCTCACCAGCAAGATGTTATCTTATGTACCTAAGAATTCTTTTAGCGTTCCTATACAGAAGCATTGATTAGGTATGTATAATGAAATTACTAGCACTGATAATTTCAGCAGTAATTTAAAAGTGGTCTTGATTGCTGAATTCCCAAGGAAATTATCTGTAACAGATGATTTGATTTGATTAGTTGCACCTTACTTCTTTTAAATTATGTGAATATCAAGTAGATTAAAACAACCCAACTCCCTAGTCATGAGGGTTCTTTTTCTGTTCTTCTAAGAAAATCAAGTGCTTAGTATAGAATCTAGATGAATTCTGGGCAGAGGATTTGCCAAACATCACCATGAAGCTCCTGCACTGGCCCCTCTCCTATTTGGAATGCCTTATTCTTTTAAAGTTTTACAGTACATGAGCAGATGTGAGGAAATGGGCCATTCGTTCTTCCTACCAGAGTCATATAAAGTCATCTGACTTGCTATTTTTTAAAAAAAATAAGGACAACAATTTACATAATTTCTTAAAGATAAAACAATTTATAGTAATGAGAATAATATAATGGATTGAGAAAGGTAGTCATGGATCTAATTTTTTCTTTGATGGCAATGTACCCCACAGAGGCTGGCTTAAAGCAGAATAGGTAATGCTGTCAAATGGAGCAGCTCTTGAGAAAAAATCTTATGTCACAGGCCTGTTTTAGAGCTTTAAAAATGTCAGCTTCTTTTTCCCCCTCATTGTGTATGGATCTGTACAGGAGTTTCAATAGATTTACAAGTAAAATCTTGAAGATAAGTTTATTCCAAGCATTTACTTAAAATTCAAGTTTCTATTTTACATGATAGGAATTTTATCTATAATCCTCTCAATTTCTTAGCCTTAACCACTGCTACAGTATCATCCTCCAGAGTTTAATATCAATAGGATATTATGGGATTACAGGCTCTTAATTAAGATTAGATTTCATTTAGCCACCTATAGCTAAGGAAGATGAAAGCAGAACTTGGGAAGCATATGGAAGGAAATTACTCTAACCCATTCACCTGATAAAAGATGAATGGCATATTGAAGTTCTGGACATAATAGAGAACTAAAGTTACCAATATTTAGGTCAAACAATGTACAGATTAAACAAGCAGTCCATAACTAAAATTGACACTTGATAGACTAGTCAATCAATCAAATTGTGGAGCTACATTTACTGGGGCTACTAGCAAGAAAGCAGATATTTCTTAACCTATCTTAATAATAATAAAAAAAAACCCAGCCAAAAAAAAAAAAAAAAAAACCAAACCAAAACCAAAACCAAACACCAAAACCAAAACCAAACACCAAACCCACAATAACCCCCAGCTCAAAACAAAATGAAACAAAACCCCCAAAAATCTCCAACAAACCTTCAACTACAAAATGCCAAAACACCACAGCATAAAAAACATACCCAGGCACTGGAAGGCAATCAGCTCCACTGCTAGTTGTTAAAATAGCTCCAAGTGTGCTTTTGGTCTTTGATGACAATCAGTCTCTCCAAAAATTCCTAGGCATGGTCCATGAATTACGATCAGGCATCATACCCAGCAGACAGTTTAAATTTGCTCTCCTGATTTAGAGAGTAAATGTATTTCTGTTATTACAGCTTTAGGTTGTTCCATATCATCAATCAAGTTACATATTTATTTTACTTTTAGAGATATATTTAATGTGAAAAAATAAGAATAAAACTATATATTTAAACCTTAGAAGATAAATATCACTATAAAATGAAGAAATAGGTGTAAAAAGGAAAAAGGAATATAGTTCCTTTCAAAGCTGGACATAGATAAGTGAGACACTGTGATAGAAGAAGTGTGTATGCAAAGACTGGATGAAATTCTTCATGGATAATAGAGGCAAAATAGATGAACCTTGGGACTAAAAGTAATGAAAATGTCAGAGAGTTTGTGAAGAAATTTCATAATGAAATGAAAAATTGAAAAGCATAGAGTTTACAAAAATATCACAAGAATAAAGGCAAAACCCCCCAGTCATAATAGACATAAAATTTGTCAAGAATTTCATGTCATCACCAGAACGCACTAATTGGATACATCGGAAAAGAGATGCACTAATTGCAGTAGCTAGGGAAAAACAAAACAAAACAAAAACAACAGAAAGTATTTTCTAGCGTCTCTGAAAGAATACTCCAATACAAGACTTAGCACTCCAAAAGTTCATTTACCCAGAAGTTAATTCTACAAGTATAACAGCTCTTTTGTTAAGGGAGAAATGACTTAAGGAGCAGACTAGAATTACCATTTCTGAAGCCTTTGATCAGGCAAGAGATTCAACAGAGGATAGATTTACTGACACTTCTAGGAGATAGGAGATGGAAACAAAAAACAAGCCATCTATCCTTACATAGCAAAAGGATAAAGGATAAAAAATGGATAAAGTAAACTTTCCGTTAAAGTATAAGGAAGGCAGGGGAAGGGGAGATGTGTCCACAAGTTCAAACAGTATTCAAAAGAAGAAAAGCTTTGGTTTGAGGCTAAAGAAGTAAAGCAATAAACTAAAATCTGTCTAAAATCTAAGATTAAAGAGAAATGCCATTAATGACTAAAATACTGAGACAGAGAATAGTAGTACAAACTAATGCACAAAAAAATGTGGGTCATATTAAAATTGAAGTTGGAATTCATATGTTCCTTTATCTGCCAAGAAAAGTCTTTTACAATATTAGAGAATACATGTCTTATCCTGGAACTTGAAAAATGTGTTGTAAAAACTAATGTTCAAATTTAACTATGGTATATGGGATACTATAAGGAACAGTGTTATTAAACCAGAATTGTAATAAACTTTTTTTTTTTCCTTCATTGTATCTTTCACATGCAAAGATATAAAAACAGTAAATCAGATGACAAAGTTCCCATGTGATTTTACATATATCAACTCAACAATAAAACCAAACACTTCAGTATCAATACCATATCAGAAGATAAAAACAGATTTTCAGTTCAAGAGCCCAGCAAGAAAAAAGAGAATTAAAATTAAATACAGAGACTGGTTTTTGTACAATGCTCTCAGCTGCTGGCAATTTAAACGGGAACTTTCAATAGCAGAGTTATTTCTAATAAAATACCTGTATAAATATTATACAAAATTATATCATACATTTTTTTTTTCCTTAGGATAGATTTTAAAGTCCACAAGAAATTATTTCTACTTCAAATTAGTTAAAGACATGAGTACAGATGTTTTAAGCTTACCTCAGTATATAACAAGATTAAGAATGTGTTGACACACACCAAATCAAAGGTGTATAAGAATTCCTTCCTATACTTCTGAGGGTGACTCGCACCTCACAGAAAATGGCTAAAGTAATTAGTGAGATGGCATGGTCAAGTATGTCTTGAAAATCAAAAAGGTTTAATACAAAAGGAAAATAATACAAAACAATGAATGAAGCCAAGCACGGTATAAAGATGTCTTCTATACACGTGCTACCAACACCTTGAGAATGCACAGAGCACCTTTGTTCTCTCTCTTTTCTACCTAATAATCGAGGATGCTCTATTGGCAAATTGCCAATCGAAAGAGGTACAGGCTTTGATGAACAGTGACAAGGTCCAACAGGTGCTTCTCTCTTGGCACTGATCCAATCACTATGAGAAGAACATGGAAAGTTCTAGTAAAAACTCCTAAAATGTCTAGAGGTAAACTGAAACCTTTTCCCTTATTTAGAAATGTTCACTCAAATGTGGGTGTGCCTTCCTACAAAGGTGAAGAAAAAATATTCCTCATTCTACTTACAGGCAGTAATTATAGGAAGCAGGCAAGGATTCTCTGATATAAATTATTTTTCCTAAATTATTATTTTTATTCTCCTGAATTTGTTAGTAGAAGATAGCTAAGCTAGGGAATAGTAGCTGTACAATGTTTCTTGATTTTTTCTTATTCATATTAGGTTTCAGAACAGAGGAATTTAGTATATGTGGATTTTTCCTGTCACAAATATAGGTGATAATGAACTTCATATAAGCACCATTAAATAAAATACTTCATGGTCTAATCTTTAGCCCAGAGAGGAGGAAGCATATCCACATGAATACACTCTTTTTCTTTCCTTCTCCGGGCTTACCTTCATGCTGCCTTCTGGAACAGTCTAGCACCTTTGCTAACATCAGTGTGAGTGCTGTCTCAGAGAATGCCTATAGCCAGGAATATACTAGTATTTAAACTTCAAAAACTTTAAAAATGACAGCATAAAAAAGACAGTCCCATGAGCTAGTCTTGGACAAGCTTGCTATTTAGCTCTTCCTCCATTTCTCTTTTGGGCTGCTTTACTGCCTCCTTTCAAAATCTGTCTGCAGAGGGAGCTGAATGTTAACAACACAGACAAAAGGAAAGTGTTGCCATTTGGTATCTGGTCACCAAGTCTTTCATTACCCATCGTATCTGATGAAATTCATAGCCACCTATAGAAGTGGTCACTGGTTTCATCCAGGCTGCTTCTATTTATTGTATTTAGGTGCCCTGTGCAGCACCCTCTTGATTCGGTATCAGGTGGAACAGCACTCTCACTATTCCTAGATTTCCTGAAGTTAGTCTGGTATAAGGCTTCCCCAAAAAACTAAATAGGTATGATAACTTTGCAGAGCAATACAGAATTTAAACCTCTATAGTGTGTACCAGTTTGTAAATGTGCTAATTAACAAAGAAAACTTCTTTCTTTCAAGTTGAAGATATACTAACAGATATATGAGATATATAAAGAAGTTCAGCAGTACTGCATATTTAAATCTGAAATAAAAATCACAAAAGATGAACCAATAAATAATTAAGACAATGTATAGAAAAAAAAATGCTGTTAAAAACATGTTCATATATTAAAAGCCAAGGAATAGAAATGTGCAAGTGTTTACATAGGTATATACAGAAATGAAGAAGGATGAAAAAATATTTGAGACTTTAGAAATAGAACAAAATGCATAATGCATAAAAGGATACTGCACTACATAACCTGTTTATTGGATAAAAAAGAAAAAAAAATTGCAAAGACAAGTAAGACTAGCAGTCTCATTAGATTCAAGTGATTAACTTTTGATTTTTGTTCCTTTCATTTTGGTAGAGTTCCAGGTTAAATTACAATCTACAGAAGTAACAAGATTCAATATTCTTTCTCAGTAGTATCCTTGGATAGCAACTGTTTGAACTCAAAGTCAGATTTCATGACTGAGAATTGTTTTCCAGGACATGAATCATGAAGTACAAAAAAAATAGTAAATAACCACAGACCACAGGTTTCTTAGGCATAGAGAAATAAAGGAAAAGTGACTGGTTTAGTATGTTTCCTTGGAAAAAACCTACTTTTGGAGTAACCATTGGGGAATGTAATAAGGCTTCCTGGACACTAGCTGTTAAATGATTTAATAAAAGAGGATAATTCTCTTTATCACCAGAAAAAAGCCCAAATCAAAATCACAACTTCTGAAAACATACCTTCCCTTAATGTGTTAAGTCAGTTGTGGAGAAACACTTTAAAGAGTACAAAAATTCTTAGTAAAAAATAAAAAATTATCAAAAAAATGTTTGGCTCTTTTTTTCACTCAAAAACTTTTCCAGATCAGCATAACTGGATATGCTTGGGAAGTTATAAAATATGACCTCAAGATACAGGGTTTAGAAAAAAAATATTTTATATATATGTATACACAGACACACAGAGTGGTAAAAATGCTTATAAATGGGGCTTAGAGTCATTGTTGTCAGCCCTCTTAAATCATTGGCTCAGTGTGAAACATCTGCCATAAAAGAAACTGACAAAATGTTTCAGACCATCAGGAAAAGCAATGTGAATACAGTAGAGGTCATCATCCTGCTGCTGTATAAAACCTTGTTGTGTTGACATCTTAAAAACTGCACAGTTATGCACTTTGAGCCTGAGGGAGGTTACAGTAGAGTAAGAAAAGGTACAGAGAATAAAAATCAGAATGATATAGGAGATGGACCGTTGGCTTTGAGAATGAAACAAGAAAACTATTAGGATCCATTTTAGAGAAGAGACAGACAAGGAAGATAGCTAAGCTTTAAAAATTTGTGAATATGGAAAATAAATTAGCACTAAATTTTAAATATATAAAAGGAAATACCTCTTTGCAAAACAGGCAATGAATTTCTGTGAGACTATTGTCTTAGGAGACAATAACTGTAGGTTTGAAATGGTATCAAACAAATTAATTAACAACAGGATATCTGCAAATAACAGAGAGAACAGCAGGAGATGCACCATCTTAGAGCCCTAGTGAAACTACAATGGATTTGGGGAGATGGTAAGGGTCTGAAGGAAACAGCCAAGCTCTTCTTCCTTCTTTTTATGGCCTGTCCCATTGTTCTTCCAGTAGAAAAAATATTGGGCTAACTGAACTGCTGTTTCCCTTCCAATTGGCCTTGAAGGTCTCAGGCACCTGACCAATCAGGAGGTGAGGATCCCATCACAGCAGAGAGAAATGACACAGCACACAGACCATCCATAAAATCAAGTTATACATCCTAATAGGACCTAGACCTGAACTGCTGCTGGATGGCAAAATCTGAGATTCCACCAGTGGTCAAGGACCCCTCAGCCATTGTTTGCTTCCAGTGAGGACTGAGTGACTCATGTTCTATTTTGTGGTTGCAGTCTCCATTAAAAGATTGTTATACTGACACAGCAGACCAAGTATTAGTGTCTGACCTGATCTGTGGAGGGTCCAGGTGATTAGGAACTCTAAGCTAAGCTGTGCTGTAAAATTCTCCACTACACTGCTTAAAAATTATATTACACTGATTCTGTTTATAAAAATCTGTGCTATTCTGATCATAAGATTCAATACTATCAGAAAATCAGAAAAATTTGTTCAAGAATAATTAACTGTAATTGTAGTTTGGTGCTATGGTCATTCTTCCAAGGATCCCCAAAAGAACCTATCTGTACCCATAGCATTAAATGACAAGTCTCTATGTTTTTAATTCAAATGATCTTAATCTTGCCAGCAGGAGCTAGAGAAGTAATTGAAATGGAATTAAATAAATTAGTACAACTATGGAAAACTGACATATATTTCTTTTCAATCTCAAAAGTTATTTCTAGGTATGATAAGTATTTTGGATGGAGAATAAAGAGATGAAAAAAATGCATCTAGTAAAAAACCCTTTAACTTGATCCTTGCAGAGTTGTGTATTGTTGGGGTATTTGTTGGTTTTGGTTGGTTTTTTTTAAAAGAAACATGGAAATTATGTAGAAAAACATAGAAGTATTGTCATTGATTGCAAAACAAGAGAAAAGATAAGGAGCACAAAGCAGAATGGCAAAAAAACCAGCAATCATGCATATGGCATTCTGTAGTTTGGCTGTTATTATTTATGGAATGTATTATTGATTCAGAAGAAGCATAATAATCATTCTGAAATTTTAGCAGTATTCCAGACTCTGTCAAAAGTCTGTAGTTCTGTGAAATTTGAGTCAATATAAGAAATTTGTGTTACTTAAATCTAAGGATAACTTTGCAAAATTCAGGTTGTACAACTACGTTACATGAAATAGCAGAGAGACTGATATCAAAACTTCAGTTAAAGATGAATAGATAGTGTAGATGTCACCAAACGGCGTAATGCACTTCTTGTACTTGAGAAAAGGGATGCCATCTAGAAGGACTTTGAGACGCTTGAGAA
Organism: Hippolais icterina; assembly: GCA_013400075.1. Taxonomy (NCBI): domain Eukaryota; kingdom Metazoa; phylum Chordata; class Aves; order Passeriformes; family Sylviidae; genus Hippolais; species Hippolais icterina. The sequence goes on from VWYN01017317.1 coordinate 137,436, forward strand.
ATGGACCCATGCAAGGCTCATGAAGTTTCAAGTGAAAGTAAGGAGCATAATCTCTTGCCAGGACTTGCTGCCTGTACTTATCAAGCAGCACAAGTGAGTCATCTCTGCAACTGGCTCACACCCAGCTTGCTGCCCCAGAACCTCTCTGGGCCTTGAGATTATTCCCAACTTGTCTGTCCTTACCCTTTATCAGAGCAGAATATTTCCAGTTGGAAATTACCTACACTAATCTCTTCCAACTGACCACTACAAAAATGACCAAAAGTCAAAAAATATTATTAATAACATTATCCAAATGCTTCTTAAACACAATCAGGCATGGAGCATCAACCACCTCTTCTAGGCAGCATGTTCCAGTGTTTGGCTATTGTTTCAGTAAACAAATGTTACTTAGTATTTTCTCAAACCTCCTGTGTTGTAGCTTTGAGCCATTCCCACACATCCTATCACTGGATCCCAGTGACAAGAGGTCAGCACGTACGTTCCTTATCACTTCACCTCCTCTGGAATCTATGGAAAGCAATGAGGTCACCTCTCAGTCTGTTGCTTCTTTCCCAAGGGCAGAGCTTTGTACTTGTTCTTTTTGAATTTCATGAGATTCCCAGTCTCCCATTCCTCTAGCTTGTTAAAGTTGCTTTGAATGGCTTCCCTTTGCTCCAGCATAGCTGCTGCATGTCTCACATTTTGGTGCCACCGATGAACTTGATGACAGTTCAGTGTCACCTCCTTCAGATCACTGGTGAAGATGTTAAACAGGACATGTCCCAGTTCAGATCCCTGCAGTTCTCTTCTTAATACCAGCCTCCAGGCAGAGCATGACCCATTACCCACAACAGGTTTTTACCTGTCTAGCTGTCTGCTGATTTGGACTGCAATGTATAAACTTAAATATAAGAAACAGGGGAAAAGGGCTCACTAAGATTACGATAAAAAGACATTCTTTACTCTCCCTTTATACACTTAATATTTTTGTGCCTAAGAGTAATCAGGCTGGATTTTTATACTTTCCTACAAGCTCTGCTATGTAAATCCAAAGCAAAGTAATCAAGAGATGTTTTCAAAATACATTTCAGATTTTCATAATGTTTCATTAAAATTTTGTAAAATTGGAATTTGCTAATTGCATCTTGAAAAGCATGTATAATAGAATGAAATTCTGTCTACACTTAGCAAAGCAGTGCAGAAGAAAAAAAAATAATTCATAGTAATACAAGACCCATTGCTAACTTTTTTTTTGCAAATGACTAAGGATGCAAATCCAATTAGCCGTCAAGGTTGCCTCCACACAAAATATACTGTGCTCATTTATTTTGACAAGTGAGTTTTTACTTTAATTACTTACAATATAATTGTAAATTGTGCTAATAAATCAGGGATGTGTATCTTACTAAAGCAAAATTTCAAAGTAGTATGAGCTCTCACTGCAGCTTTCTTCTATTAAACCTTCTCTGCAAAAAGCAATAAACAACTGGATTACAGATACATGAAATGGGACTTCACAACTACTCCAGAGAAGAAAGGTCACACTCAGAAGTTTTGTATGGTTTCAAAGTGTAGGAAAGAAATGACAATATGAAGAATGTATACTAAGAAGGCAAAAGGGTAAAGAGACAGTGGGAACAGCCTGATAGACTCAGGGTGGAGGGGCGGGGGGGAAAGCACAAGCTTTTATGTCACAGGGTGATAGGGGCGTACCTGTTGCCCTTCCCTGTTGTACCCCCCAAAGAAGTGGGTGGGGCAGGGCAGGTGACATTTTTGTCACATGACTTAGTTCATCGCTCTGACTAGATCATCTCTCTGCCTGCCTGTATTTCCTTCATGGAAAACAGAACCCACCAGAGGTCAAACTTTACCTAAAATATTTACCTGGATCCAGCTTTGCCATAGTGATGCCATTTGGGTTTTGCCTTTTTTCCTTTGTAAGTTCTCTGTACTCTTCGCACATATATTTGTAACTCTTGTCACCTATTGTATTAGTAGCTAGTTTTCCCAGTACTTTTCAATGGCCTTTCCCTATGCAGAAAGACAAAACAAATTCCAGAGCTCCAAGCCCTGAGAGGTACAAAGCTCTGTGCTTTGGTCTTCCTGGGAACCAAGGCCGAGAACAACTCTTCAAGATACATTTTCATCGACAAAGTACAGCTAGTGCTGAGGGGGGACTCCAGAGAAGAGGCTTGACCTGGAGGGGGAATTGCATCACCACTTTTCCTCCTAATTGGTGCTTTTTATCAATTATGCTAATTTCCTGAAACCTATAAATGTGTACTCATCCCTGTCGGGGTGGGCTTTTGTGGACATCTTCCCATAACTGCCCCTGAAGGCCTTCATTAAAGATCCTCTTTTATATTACCTCCTTACTAAAATTGAGTTTCATTTCCAGATTGGGCAAAAGGCAACAATAGAACTAATTCCAGGCATTGGGAAATGGTTCAAAGTAAACCACAAAAAATGTGGCTTCAGTCCACCCCTCCTTTCACAACCCTTCATGTCCTAGACACATTTTAAGTAGGAGTTTCATGGAATCATAAAATCATAGAACAGTAAGGGGTGGCAATGGATCATGAAGATGATCTGTTCACAACCCACTTTGTCATTGGAAGGGACTAGACTGGGCTGCTCAAGATATTATCCCACCCTGCCTTTGAACACTTCCAGGCTTGGGTCATCCACAACCTCTTTGGACAATCTGTTCCAGTGCCTCACCACCTCCACAGTAAAGAATTTCTTCCTGATATCTAATCTTTACCTATTTTCATTCAGTTTGAAAACGTTCCCCCTTGTCTTGTCACCACATGCTCTTTAAAAAACTCCCTCTACAGACTTCTTGTAGGCCACATGACATACGAGAAGGCTGCTATAAGGTCACTCTAAAGCTTTTTCCTCTCCAGCCTGATTAACCCTCAACTCTCCCAGGAGAGGTGTTCTCCTAACAGTGCTCCAGCCCTGTGATCAACTTTGTGGCTCTCTTGTGAGCTCATTCTAAGAGATCTACATCTTTCTTTTGTTGGGATCCCCAGATCTGGGCAAGATATTCCAAGTGGGGTCTTACAAAACCAGATTAGAGAAGGACAATTATCTCCCTTCACCTGTTGGTCATGCCTCTTGATGCAGCCCAGATGAGGTTGGCTCTCTGGGCTGCATGCATGCATTGTTGAGTCATGTTCAGGTTCTCATCCATGAATGCTGTCAAGTCAATCTCCTCAAGGCTGTTCTAGATCCATTCTCTTTCCAGTCTGTATTTGTGCTTGGAATTCCCCCAACCCAGGTGCAGTATCTTGCACTTGGGCTTGTTGAAATTCGTTAGGTTCTCACAGGCCCATCTCTCAAGCCTTTCAAGGTCCTTCTGGAACATTTTTAGTTTAGCTTACAAATGTTATTTTTTATTAGACGATTTCAATTGACTTAGGTGAATTAATACAGCTATCAGTGTTGTGCTAAGCAAAAAGAGAAAAGCCAAATCTTTTGACCCATAATCCCCACAAAAATACAGTTTATACCTAGCAGAAATAGTTTCTGAGATGTTCCCCCTTTGTATTCCATAAGTAATAGATGATTAGTAACCACAACATGAGCTGCTAATAAACCAAAGGCTTCTTTTTCTCATTTTGCTCTTGCTCACAATTTATCTCATCTGGGTCTGAAACATATTAGAGCAGCAGAACTGCAAAAGAACATTCTGTTAATGGCAGATACTTCTCAATAAAGTCAAACCGTTACAGATAAATGTGGCAAAAGATAACCAACCTGTGCTGGGAAAAAGGTGGACACAGAGAAGCCTCAGTGGAGTGTTTAACTAAGGCAGCCAAAGGAGAATGACAAAAGCAGACACTTGCCGATGGATTAGTCTCAGAAAATATTGAACAATAACAGTGATTTCATTTACAAAGAGGAATTGCTTCCAAGGAAAGCAAATGGTATGCAGAAAGAAAAGAAACACAAGAAGAAAAAGGGGGTTGCTGCAGCGGTAGCTGCAATAACTGAGTATGAATTTTCTGCTACAAATAAAGCAACAGTGAAAATAGTACCCCCAGTACAATGTAGAACTAACTAGTCCTGGCTGTGGAAACCCATTGACTTAAAAGAACAGATGGAATTGGTGAATGTGGCTCTGTATTTTTGGGCTTTGGGAACTCTGCTGCTAACTTGCTGATTCCCATGAGAAACTGATCTACAAGTTCTCGTTCTCAAAACACATTCTCCTTGCTATTGTAAATATCTGTGGGCTCGACTTTCTCAGCATTTTTCTCATAACACTATTTCCCTCACCTCTTGTTTACCAAAGGAGAAGAGACACAGTCCTTCTCCAACCAATCACTGCCCTTTCAGTGCATTGTGTTAAAAAAGGGCAAAGATGAAATCTAGTAAAGCCTTCTGATGATCACCAAACTGTGTGTGTGTCCTTCATTACCGTTTCCCTGCTGTGACAGGTGAACAAGCCCTAGAAAAGCATTTATTTTCCCTGCACTAGGCTTCTCTGAACTTTTCACAAATTCCAGCATAGGAGCTGGCAAGTATGTGTTTACCACTATGAAAATGAGACCAACACTCCTGATTACCTGCAGTGCAGATTAAATGGTATCTTAATCCCTAGTTCTGTTTTGAACTGTTTCCTTGAAAAACTTGGCAGGACTGAATCTAGTTGCAAGTATCATTTATGTAAGACAACCAAATAAAAGTTTACTTGATTTGGGGGACAGGAATTGATAAATTTGGGTCTTGGACTCAGTAGTGCAGTAGAACAAACCTAGCCATTATATTTTTACATGAAATCTGAAATATTAAGTGTGTAAGGGATCCGGAATTCTATAATCTCAAAATGCAACTCCTAATTCAGCCTTAAATACTATCTTTTAGTTATTGAGCTCCCTACAAGACTAAGGCTCTATAGTTGACTGCTGTGACTCCAGACAACAACATATAATCATGACATAATTGATGACAGTGTATGAATATTTTGTAGTATTTATTATATCTTAAGACCATTAATGACCACAGACATTAAGCTAGGAGTGGAAAAAATAACTTCATAAATAAGTGTGCAAGAATTAAAATCTCATTAAAGAAAGTAATTTTGAGGAGCAGGTAACAATCCCCAAAATAATATACCAAGACGAGATAATTTCCTTCTCTTTGGGGATAAGGACAGAAGCGTTGCCTCTGAGATAGGAAAGAGAGGTAAAAAAAGATCCATCCCAATTTCTGTTCCAGTATCCCTGTCAAAGAGCATGATCACCTTGATCTTGATGGCTAAGTATGATCATGAATCTATCAGTGTTAACAAAAAAATTACTTCCATGGTTCTATATATATTTATGGCTAGCTTAGAACAAATTTGCTAAGTTATAACTGTTCCATCTATGTGCTGATAATACTTGTTAATGATTAATTAGCAATTCATAATGTGTATTGTTAATGATTATCAGTCCAGCAAAAGATTGTTTTCAAGTTTGAAACAGCTTGATTTTCAACCCTTTAATCTCTGCCCTTAGAACAATCTTCAGTTACCTAACTGATGTATAAATCTATAAACTGAGCAGCAATAAACTCTATTGGCTTTTGTTTTTACTTTAACTATGTGCTCTAATGGTCAGTGGGAGAAAATTTATGGTTACTATGCAACCTTTGCTAAGGCAACACCTAGCAACAGGGTTTCTGATCCACTCATAATCAGCGCACGTTTGTCTCACAAATAGCCTATAAACAACTTATGCGATTATACCTAGTAAACTATCCAATGCCATACTAAAATGTTGATTGTTTTGAACATTATGCATTTTAAAGAGCAATCCATTATCTCATGAGGATCTATATTTTCAGACTGACTACATGAACCTTGTAAAAGGTTTACTTTAGCAAGAGTGTCTTCACTTTGGCTAAGATAGATTCAATTTTTTTCCTAGTTACTGGTACAGTGCTGTGGTTTGGATTCTGTATGAGAATAATATTAACAACACAATGATGCTTTGTTGTCCCTGAGTTGTGCCTACGGTAAGTCAAGGACTTTCCAAGTTCCCATGCTCTACCAGTGAGCAGGTGCACAAGAAACCATGAGGGAACACAGTCAGGAAAACTGATGTGAATTGGCCAGAGGGAAATTCCACACTGTCTAATACCTTGGCCAGTGTATAAACTGAGGGGGAGTTTGCTGGGAGGCACCGATCACTGCTCAGAGACTGACTGGGCATTGATCAGCTGGTGGTGAGCCATTGTATTGTGCACAATGTTTTTTCTCTTGAGATTTATTTTTCTTTCTTCGTTACTCCTCTTCCTCCTCATATGATTACTATTACTGTTGCTATTATAATTATTATTGTTATTGCATTTTACTTTATTTAAGCTATTAAACTGCTCTACCTTAATATGTGGATTTTACCTTTTCCTTGTTCTTGTACCCATCCCACCAGGGAGAGGGGAGTGAAAGAGCAACTGTGTGAAGCTTAGTTGCTGCCTTTGGTTAAACCATGATAACTGGAGACACAGGGAGATACAGATGCACACTGAGAGTTGGTTCTTCTAGTTCTTAATCTACAAGGATAATAGTGTAATACAGATGATTCAGTACTATTTTGATTTCTGTTAGTGATCTTTAAATGTTGCAATCCAAATCAGCTTTTTATTAGGCTGTTTCTATGCTGGGAGGTTAACTGCAATATATTCTTTGCTCTAAAGAAGCAATTATTTTCTTTTATTTAGGATACATTCCAGTGTATCACTTTACTGCATTGTCAAGGGTTATACAGAATAAAATATTTTAATAATGTCATTAGGTATAAAATAAATATTTTTGCTAATGTGAAGATCTGCTAAAATTGGTTGAGATTTTTTATATCTCCTAACCTTGAATCATAAGGACTCTAAACCAGGTTGAATGGGGCTTTGAACAACCTGGTCTAGTAGAAAGTGTCCCTGTTCATGTCAGAGTGGTGGAGCTAGATGATCTTTAAGGTCCCTTCCAACAAACCATTCTATGATTCCATGACCTTTGTTCTTCAAACAAGATAACTAATCCCTCTCATCCTTCCATGGTTTTTTTGGAAAAGACAAAGAAACATGAAATAAATTCGATAATATGTTATTACAAACAGATTGGAATTTAATTGCAATAAGAGCTTGCTTCTATTTCTAGAAATATTGTTAGATCATAAATGCATGTCTGTCAGAGCATTATGTTCTTTCACTTGCAGCTGAAATGTTATTTCATAGTTAGAAGTAGTTTTCAGAACATTTGATTTGTGCTTTTGGCAATTATGTCATGAAAATGAAAATCATGACAGCAAAGATACTAAATTTTTACTGAAATTTGTGAAGGAAATGTGTAGAGCTTCATAAGATTTGCCAATGTAAGAGCTACTGCTTTGACTTTATAATACCTACAAAAACCCAAACCAAAGACCTTCTAAATTAAATTAATTTTAATAAAGACGATGTATGACAAGTCTTTCTCCTTGGAACTTCTTTTGTGTTTACTCTGCTGTATTCTGACACCTCCTGATTTAGCTGGACCACAGACTGCCTGTTAAAGAATTATTAAATCAGAAGTATTTGCTGGCTAGGAGCCCTGCTTGATGTGCAGAACAGAAAAACAGAACTTGGAAAGCAAGTAAGAAGTGAACTCTTGAAGATAACTGCCAACATCCTCCCTTTTCTGGGTGTATTGTGAAAGGCCAGACTGCCTGACTAACTTTGTAAAATTCAATGTCTTTGCTACAGAGGTACTTCAAATTTTGAAAGTGAAAGGTTAGTTGTTTATGTCAGACAAAACTCACAGTGCTGACAGACTATTTCAGACTTCTTGTTCACCCTAGTCACTTATTTTTGTGATTCTGGGATCCCAGATTTTGTGGTGGAAAAAAAAAGCCAAAATAGAAATCTAGTGTCAGAACCCAGAACATTCCTCTAGCTGCCATGGGTGGTCCAAGACCCTGGCAAGAGGTCCAGAGACAAGCCACAAGAGTTTGATTAGAATAGTATTAATTTATCACCGTTTATAGATGTAGAATTTTGGGGTTCTGAATGGGGGTTCAAGAAGGCAAGATGGAGGAATCTGGGCATGTCCCTGTCCTTCTGCTTCTTCTTCTTGTTCTCCATCTTCTGCTGCGATTATGGCACTTTTGGATTGGTTTAGCATAGAAGTTCACTGTCTAGCACAGATGATAGGTATTGGTATTTATCTGTAAACATGGAACACATAGTACGTAGTATAAAGAGTTAAGACCGCCCTGGTCAGGGGGCCGTCAGCCATGACCAGCGAGCAGCAAGCACTCAGGCAGGGTAGGAGATGAATGTATCAGATATTAAACAATAAACAACCTTGAGAACCTGAGCCAACACATCTCGACCTCTTCTTCTGGCACGGGGCTTGGGAGAAAGAATTTTGACAAACATCTTGGGGGGCCATCAGCCCAGAAACAGAAACCAAGAATCTAGTTTCTTGAAAATCTGTTATCAAATCAGCAACCACAGGCCACAACCAATATATAATAAATACTATAGGAATTAAATATTCATTTTGCTAGAGATATTCAGGAACTTTCTTGTTGCAGCTGAGCAATGTGCTTTAGAGTGGCCTTGCTTGAGCAGGGAATTTGGACCAAATGACCCACAATGGTCCTTTCCAACCTTATCCATTCTATGATTTTGTGATTTTCTATAATTTTCACGTTTAATCACCCAATTACTCATTTTTTCAAATTTAAATTCCTTTTTTTTTTCTGAATTTGTAAATTTGTTTGTGCATAATTTTCCACTCCACTGATAAGAGAAGTGCTTTATAAAAAATTAGCAGTTATAATTGTTGAGTCCAACTGGAGCATTTTTCTCACAATTTTATGCTCTGTGACATCTTTCCCTCCTAATTCTCTTTAAACCGAACAAAGTCCCATCATGTCTTGCTCTCTCCTCTTCCTGTATAATCTTCTCACATCACTAAAAAAAATCAGTTCATTTCCATTGATAAATGTTTAGTAAGTAAGTAAAAAATCCTTACACTCTTCTACAGACCCTGTGTAGCTTTGGACATCTTTACTCTGTCCAAACCATCAAAACCAAAATTGTATAAAGACTGCAAATCTCTCAGAACTAAGTGGGACACTGAAAACACAGGCAATTGTCAGTATAAGCAAATTATTTTTCCAGAATGAAGCTAAAAATGGAAAAGTTAGCTGTGATTTCCTATTAAGTTATATAATTTTTAAAAAGAGGGTTAAAAATTTGGCTTTAGTATAAGATTGTATGGTTACAAATTTAAAGGAAAAACTGATGAAATTACATGATGTTACTGTATCTGCTTGAGCTCCCATACCCATGAAGTATTTATATCTACTACTCTAAAATGGTGTTTTGAGATGTTTGTTATAGTCACATATATTATTTATATCACATTTACAAACACTAGAGCCAAGAGGTGACCTGAAGAACGCATTTTGTGGAAAAGTAATTTCCAAACATAAAGAAAAACATTGTGTCTACTTGAAAAATTGCATTAAATTTGAAGCTGAGAACCATACTATATCTCTTAACTTGCATGAATTTTAACACTGACATTGACATCAATTGTCATTAAAACAAAAAAATTACTGTGAATATTTGCTTTAAAGAAAGGCAAAGAGAGCAGAGGCTTTGGGAGAAAAATATTTGATAATACAAATGATATTACTAAGTTTTAGAAGTTACAACCCTAATAAACAATTTTTAGGGAAAATATCATGTGCAAATGCCTCATATTTTTTTCCCAGAGCCAGATATTCTCCATTTATTTTGAAATCTGTAAAAAATACAGTTTTTCTCTTTGTGTCTGTACATGACCGAAAGTATATTTTTTTAACTGAACTCCTCACAGGTCTGGGGGTTAAATGGAAACAGAAGCCAAGTGTCAATGCAATGTCCTTTTGCACTTGTAGAAAAATGTCCTTCAGGATCTTATAACATCAAATGTTATATTAATAAAAAAATTTAGTTGTTTCTTGGGGTTATAAACCTTCCACAACTCAATTAAAGACATTAAAAATGAGGGACCAAAAAGCAGACCAGTTCTCACAGTACCAGGCATCTAAATGGCATGGCCAATTTCATTCACATATTTTACTTGGAGATTCTTAAACAACTTTCTTTCACAGAAGAAAAGGCAAGACTTTTTAGCCCAGCTGTGGTTTTGTTTGTTTGTTTGTTTGTTTTTTCCATTGCCTTTTCAAAGTATAGAGTCTTCATTCTACAATCCTTTGGGCATAATTGAAACTGACTTTTAAAATATTACATTAATACTGACCTTTGGAGGAATATACATTTTGCTTTCTATAAAATATTTTGGTGGACAAGCACAAAAAATGCTTTTTAAATTATCAAAATTATTTCTAATTAGTGAGATTTCATTTCTGTCCTTATATACTGATGAGACCTCAATCTTTTGCTTTTTCTCATCCTGACTCCCAACAACACTTCAATGTACAAAACTTAAAAAAACCTAAAAAATGGTAAAAAACATCAATAAAAGTACCAAATAGAAAAGATGAAAAGTAAGAGTTTACAGCAGTAGGAATTAGGATTTAATGTCTGGGAAAAATGGAGAGACATGAAAGGAGCATAGAAGGAAAGTTGCTCTAGATAGCATGTTTTGGGAAAGATTACTTAGAAAAAACAGCTGGAATAATATCCTACATCTAACATTACTCTATTGGTATATATATACATATATATGTATATATACATACATATATATGTATATATACATACATACATATATATATATATATACATATATATATATATATAGTAACAGAATCAATACTAATGTAAGGCCCCAGAAAACTCAATGGGACTCTTAACATGGCTTGCAGTTGTTCATGTNTATATACATACATATATATGTATATATACATACATACATATATATATATATATACATATATATATATATAGTAACAGAATCAATACTAATGTAAGGCCCCAGAAAACTCAATGGGACTCTTAACATGGCTTGCAGTTGTTCATGTACTTTGAGCTAGACACAAAGGAGAAATACCTTCAAGATATTCTCAAGAGTTCAAAACAACAAATAACTTCACTGGCAACTTCAGAAAATCAAAGACTTTTGGCAAAGGTTTAGTAGGGTTCAATTGACATAAAGGAGTTCAGAAAGCATTAACTTAGCCCACTCAAAACTTCAAGCCCATTCAATTTTAAGTTATTCAAAATTCCAAGAAGAGGAAATTAGAAGAAGAAATAGAAGAGAGGAAGACAGAAAAGAGATAGAAAAGAACAAGTATAGCTGGTAGCAGTCCTGGTTTCAGGGTTGTTCTGTTGATAGAAATCCCAAGAGGATGTACAGCCAAGAAACGTACTTACCTCATGCTTTGGCTTAAGTACCCTTTGGCTTTCCTGGGCCTTGCCCCTAGGTGGGATTTCTGGTCATTTGGCAGCTCAGGAGCTGGGATAAGGGCTTCAGAGGCAGGTGTGGAGCATTGCCTCTGGTGTGCCAGGGATTGGTGGCCACTGCAAGGCTAGGGTAAAGGCTTGGGGATGTGGGATGTGCAGAGCAGAGCATCATCTCACTAGGGCAAGGCCTGGCCTGTCCCTTCCCCAGACACATGTAGCCAAAATGTTTCAAGCCAGCAATCCTTCCAGTCTCTCACAATGAGTAAAAACAATAAAGGGCTTATGTATGTTAGAAAAAAAACAAACAAAACCAAATAACCTGGAGCATTGACCAATTTGGAGATGACCTGTAAAAATATAGACCTAATATTCAAGTTGATTAAAAAAAAACAAAAAAGAGGGATAGAGAAAATGAATTGTACAGTGGGGCAGTACAATTATTATCAATCAAAATTAGACTAAGGAAAGTGGATCCATTCAAGTAATTGACTACTTTCTTTTAAAACAACATATTTGGTTGATAAATTTAGTAATGTTAATATACTTATATTGCTGTTACACATTCTATTACATATTGTAATATATTTGACTTAAGAGACTTACATAATGAAAAATCAAATGGTAAACTCTTGGTAGACTTAAAACTGTGAAGTTTGAAAATACAGCTGCAAACAGAACATTGTAATTGAATTAATTACAATTCTATTCTAATCAGGTTTTGGCTTCTCAGGGCTCATGTTTTTGTTGGGTTTTTTTGTTTTTGTTTTTGTTTTTTTTTTTTAAATTTGCAGACTCTGGAAAGAATATCATTGACAGTGTTTTGGTAGATGACCTATAACTAAAAAAAACAACCAAACAATAAAACCCATGAAAATAATTGGCTGATTTGATAATATTTTGAAACAATCAAAGGGAATAAGGCTTTCATGAAAGCTGAATATTAGACATATATTCCTTATGGAGGGCTTTATCTTCAGGATCAATGAAATTACTTCTCTGTTATATATTGTCACCTTAATATATCTATAGTGGAGAGCAGGATTCAGCTATTTATTTGGGTCCATGTAACTTCACAGTGCCACTTTAAATCCTGTGCTAGCCCATCTCTATTTCATCTGTAACTTCAGAAGAGATGTCCATTTTGTATTATCTACAAATCTATCACAGATGCTTATTTGTCAAAATATTTGGCTTCAAACAGCATTGGATATTTTTGATGAGGTTTTAGTTCCTTCTCCATTTCTTAAGGCCATAGTAATTGCATTGACTAGTTTTAAACAAAATATAATGGTTGCTTAAACACCTGGACAATACAATATAATGTAAAGTAAAAATATAGAGTTAAAAATGTAAGAAAATGGTAGTTATCACTTATGTTCTAATACCTTAACTCAGGCTGAGAAAATATGGAATGACAAGTAGTCCAACTGGACTGGTGTTACTCAAAGAGTGTTGAAAGTAAGGATTTAAGATTTCCTCCTTATAAAAGAAAATCTATGTGATATTTCTGCTTTGAAAGAGAGAACATAAAAAGAAAATAATTACTCTGGTAAACTAATGGGGCTATGTCTAATGCATTTTTGTGGGCCAGTGTTAATCAGAAGTGACTGTCAAAACTGAAGTTAACGTCAGAAGGACAGAATCTTTAACAAACTTATGAACCCAGTGGCAAAACATTTTCACTCAACAAAAGGCTAAGCTAGATCATAATCACTACTGACAAGTGTGAAATTCAAATTACACCTTTTTTGAAATGTTAGTTGTAAAGGCATGAAATTGTATCCTTGTTTTGCAATCAGCTCAATGCTGTATAGGGAGTCTAATTCATCACACACTAGTCTTTTTTGCATAACTGCCCTTTTATAGATGGTTTTAAATTTATTTTTTTGCTACTTGAACCAACATCTAGACACAAAGTTGAAAAAATAATGACTAATTTATAATAGGTTCTGATTTTTCTTTTCACTTTTGCATTTGCAAATTATGGTAGGAGTACACAGATACTGATTTTGTCATCTGTCATTGTGCTAGAACACTTCAGTTTCCACTCAGTGGAGAAAAATATGGATCCTGGTTTAAATTTCTTTTGAAAATAAAATATTTAATCTTGCTTGGAAATGGGAAGTTATCAAGTGGCTAATACACAGAATGGAGATCACAGAGTTATGGACCCTGCAGTTGGTAAATTTCTTTTTGTTCTTTGTTTTAAACCAGCCCTCTACCTGTCCCCCCCAAAAAAACAGAGGAGCAAATTTGAGCATGTCTCACAGAGAAACATCCAAGCAGACATGAATGCACATGCACATACATATCTAATCTATGTATCTATAAACAAAATATGTATCTATAATAAACATCTATAAACATCTGGGTTTGAATAGAGTACAGCAGGGCTGAAACATCTCACAAGATAAGGCATATAAGGACTCAGTACTGCTATAGTAAATAGATTCCAGTTAATATAGCTTGAATAGTCTATACAAGGGAATTTTGACTATTTAGACTCATTTCCCCAGAACTGTTACTTACCCTTAGCATATCAAGTCAAAAATTAGGTGTTGATCATTCGTGACACAATTCTCATTTCATTTTGTGAATATCTTCATGGTCTGCTATCTCCTAACACTTTTTACTATTTAGAAAGTATTTTGATATAGGTTCTAATTCCTTTACTATCTTTGGATAACTCTAATAAACTCTGTTTCTCTTAATTGAACTGCAAGCACTACTGAAATGACTATTTCATTTGTTCAGAATGAGATATCCAAATGAAATACTCGCTTAAGAAACTTAGTTCAAACTGAATATGCACTTTAAATTTCCTATTGTAAGTAATCACCTCTACATTAGTAGTTGTCACATAGTGTAAAATTAAGGCACCTCTACATGACATAGCTTAGTGCCGATAAAAATATTACTACAAATGTATCTTTTCGAGGTGTCTTGCAAGAAAAACAATATTATATAAGTTTAAGTTTGCTAGGACCTAAAGAATCATTAGGGTTTGGGCAGATTAGAGTGGGTTGGATCTATCTATGAGATATTTTTAAGCTTTTAAAAAAGAAGATTGCCAGATTTTCACACAGTAATCTGTAACACGCTACAGATGCCAAAATATTTTAAAGTCTTTCAAACCTTGCAAAAGTTTGTGTACTTTTTTCAGTAACATTAATAAGAAAACTTATTCATTTAGATCTGTTTTTAAACAGGCTTTCTAGTTTGCTTTCTGACTTCTTTCCACTTACAAAACAGTTCTGTAAGTATTTATGTACTGGGCATGTAACTTTTTAACTGAGTTGATGGATTTGATTTGATTTTTTTTTTCAGTGAAAGGACAGAAAGGAAATATTCAGAAGTACATTATTTTTTCTTCCTCATTATTTTTGTTATTTGGAAACTGCTTTTTTTCTCACATCTGTGATAGTTAGCTCACTTCAGAGGAAGTATATAAGCTTCAATGTCTTAAGGGAAAGCAAATGCTGCAGAGATTGTTGAGACTGGGAAACAGTGTTTGGATATGGGAAATTACCATCAAGCTAAAACTTCACTGATAAAGGTCCTCAGTCTGTCTGAGGATATTTGTTATAAGAAAATTCTAGAAATCATCTCACAGCCAGCAGGCACATCTTGGTACTTTTCAGGTTGAAAAATTCTTACCAAGTGCTTTCACCTGTTCTTCATATGTATTGTTTAAGCCCATCAAGCACCGCAAAAAAGTATGTTTGTACTCATAAGTAAGTCTAGTGGGTTGACCTTTGCCAGCTGCTTGGTATCTACCCAGATTGTCTCTTATTCCCCTTCTCAATAGTACGGGGAAGAAAAGAAGATAAAAAAGCTGCTGATTTCAGATAAAGACACTGAGGTTGCCTGCTGACACAGGCAAAACAGACTTGACTCGGGAAAAATTAATTTAATTTATTGCCAACAAATAAACATTCGGGTAGAGGAAAAAAAAGAAAAAGACAAAACTGGATGCCTTTCCCACATCCTGCAATCATCTTTATCCCCAGGTTTAGGCCGACTCCTTTATACCCAACTCATCTACATATCCTCTGGGAATGAATCTTCTTGGTCAGCAAAACTTCCTCTCAACCTCTCCTTTCTCCTCAAACTTTTTCCCTGTTCTGGTGTGGGTCCCCCCACAGTCTATAGTTCTTTAGCATATGGAGATGTTCCATGATATCACCTCCCCCTGTTGCTATCTTTATTTTCACCCACAAAGTCTTCCATCTTATTTTCTCCCTTTCCTGTTGAGGAGGGGGATTGAGAGAGCATCAGGATGTCTATCTGCCAGCCAGTCAAGGTCAACCTATTACTGAAGACAGTATTTTGCACTTCATTAAGTTAACATATTTTGGTTTTCCAACAAGTCATTCACAAAATTGAAAAAAATTATAGTAGAACCACAGAATATGCTGAGTTGTGAGGGACCCACAAAGATTATTGAAGTCCAGCTCTTGGCCCTGCATGGGACATGAACGAAGAATCATACCATGTGCCTGAAAATAAAATGTACCTGCAGAATAGATGTCGTTAGACACAGCTGTTTTTTACAATGAAAATTAATGGCAAAGCAAGCAAATAGTGTTCACTAGTTATTGTCCTGCATGAAGGTTAATTTCTGGAAACCCAACCTCATTAGCTACTGCTAGTCAACACTATGGTAAACACGAATTTTATTTCCTCTAGATTATGGACTGTAAAACCTCAAATGATTGGGGCAGTTAGGCATCATATTTTTCTATGTAAGCTGGTAGTATCCAAAGGCCTTGACTTACAAACCTAAATAATCTGTGCAATGTGAAATCTTGGCTGCTTCATTTTAAGTGTTTGGATCTACATCAAGTTCAAATCATTATATTGAGGAGACAAAGTAGTAATTCAATTAGATGCTATAGCTGAATATCCAAAATAATTTTTCTGGTTTAATATTTGCATTCGTTTTGTCAGCTAGTTCCAAATTTTGTTATCTTCAAATTTTGCAGTCAGGTAACCAGTTTTTTATTCAATTTAGAATACAGAGAGGCATCAAGAATGTTTAAAACCTTATAATATTATCTTTTTAGAAAGATATTGTGATCAGATTACACTGCAGATCAGCTTGCAGATCAGATCAATTATTTTTAAAATAAAAACAATTAGCACAGTATATCCAATACAGGCAACTAAACACAAGCAACCAAATACTTTGTGCTGTAAGTACCCAGACATAGGTGCATGATACTTGAAAAGTGATGATTTCATCATTTTAAAAGGATCAAGAATTATCTGTGTAGTGAATATAATGGTGTAGACATAACTGAAGACTTTCACAGATAATCTCTGTTTTGCATTAAGACAACACTAGCAAAGTGTCGGGTCCTGCACTTGGATCACAACCCCTTGCAGAGTGTTTAAAAAACATATGGGCATGGCACTTGAGGACATGGTTTAGTAGTGAACACAGTGATGATACTAGGTTAATGGTTGGACTTGATCTTAAAGGTCTTTTCCAACCTTAATCATTCTATGATTGCCCTATAGTTGCAGGTTAGATTGAAGCTCTGAGCTGGTCACTTTAAGATACCTTTGATAATAAAAAAGAAAAAAAGATCGTTTTAGGATTTTTAATCTGACTAATGTTAGATGTTTATTTTAGGATCATATGAATTGCATTCTGTAAGTGCTTCATTTAAAAAAGGAGACTTAAGAATGTCATGTCTTGACATTTGTGTCTAGCTACGAGTCCAAATCAAAGCAATTGATCCATCTGGGGGAAAAAAAAAAAAAAAAAAAAAAAAAGAAAAAAGTTTTATTCATTAAAAAATATCACAAAAACATTATCAGCAAGACAAACATTATTGAAATTACTAGCATCCTATATTTTTTAATTTACAATATTTTTTGTTATACACAGTGTGTGAAAACTGTGTTGTGTCACTGACACAGTTATTTGACTATTTAAAATCCAGATGGAAAAAGCAGTAACACCTATGTTGCTTAAATATCAAAGTGAGAATATGTGTAAAAAAAATCAATCGCAGTTATCATAAGCACTTGTCCATGATCAAGGATCATATCAAAGCCATAGAAACAGCAAAGGGTGCCAGTTTTTCAGATAACAGTACAGTGAACATGAAATGCAGCTGGTTTTAATGCATTCTTTGTGTTCTTCATCTTTTGTTTTTTAATATTAGTTTCATCTATGCTCATCTGTCTAACTATACAGTTTTCATTTTTAGATGGATACTTTTTATTTAGTTATATATTAATGATAATAAATCTTCATTAGGCAGACATTTATTTTCCCTTATTTTATTATTTTTTCTTTTTGTATTTGGTTCATCACATCTTTCTTTAAGGTCATGCAGCACATTGTGATTTGAGCCAACTTAATTTTCTGACTTTTTTTTTGTCTTGGATTTCATCATTTTAAGATTCCCTTAGCATGTCAGGACCTTTTACTGATTTTTGATGGCTCCTCTTTCTATATGTCCAATAAGTGTTATATTAGAGTTAGGAATTTTAACCTCCCTGGCACTGGGAGAAAGAAAGAAAGAAAGAAAGAAAGAAAGAAAGAAAGAAAGAAAGAAAGAAAGAAAGAAAGAAAGAAAGAAAGAAAGAAAGAAAGAAAGAAAGAAAGAAAGAAAGAAAGAAAGAAAGAAAGAAAGAAAGAAAGAAAGAAAGAAAGAAAGAAAGAAAGAAAGACCTACGAAAATTTATCTTACCTTTGTATTAACTGGATTTTAGACGTTTCAGAAGTAGATAATGAAAAACATTTTAGGTAATGTTAGATCATAATAAAGTTTGATGTCAATGGAATTTAGAAGAAAAGTATAGAAGTGTTTGAAAGTAAGGTTCAAATTTTATTGTGAAAGAAAAGGAGGATTTTATTCCTGCATAATCAAGCAAATGCAAATCAAAAATAGATCAGCTCTAAAGAGGCTTTCTGTATACATTAGTATATACGTTGTAAATTTTACTATACCATTAACACCAATTTTTATCATACAAAGAAAGAACACAGCAACTTGCTGATAAGAGTAGTGAAGATTTATTAAAAGATTATTCTGTTTGTCACTGTCATTTGTATCTAAAAATAAAAGAAAATATCATTTTCCATCTCAATCATAGGAGAAGTAGACCACATTTAGAAAATAACAATGTTGTAATTGATTCTGTTCTAACTAGACTCATAGTGACACTAAAAATTTAAATTGGATGACATAGGCTCATGTAGACTGTGTATAAAGTGCTTTTTACATACTCATATGAAGTACAAGAATAAGTACTATTTGACTGTCATATGATAGTGTAATGGTTTCATATTCTCTGATTTTGATTTCCTGGCCAATTCACCATTTTGTAGTGGTTTAAATGTCCACTAAGTCTTTTCCTGCTGTGAGATAAGATTGGGATAAAAGCAAAGGAGGCTCAAACCTAAAGGGTATAAAGATAGATTTATTAACACACACTAAAAGGAGGATGAGAGTGAAAATAAAACCTCCAAAACACTTCCCTCTCCCCCCAACAGCTTCTTTTCTTTCTCACCAACAACATACAAGAAAAAAATCAGAACTTTTGGTCAGCACCAATTAATAAATAGTCTTTCATAAGTCCATTTAGAAAGAGAAGTCTCTTTTGGTCTGTTATGGTAACTTCCCACAAGAAAGAACAGTCCACTTACGGCTTTTAACTTTCACAAAAGCAGCTACATGGGAAAAAATCTGCAGATGTGAACCTCTCACATCACATAGCCTTTACCATGGCTACATATGGGCCATGGACTCATGCATACTCATAAGGGATTAAGTTTAAAAATGTACGGCTCAAAAAGCAAAGGATTTTCTTCTTCTCATGGAACAGAAGTCTCTGTTCTCTTTTTCTAGGGGCAGAATTTTTATCCAATCTGTCTCTGTTCAAACTTCTCACAGGATCACAGCTTCTCATAAGATTAATATTCACTTAGTCCATCACAAATACCTTTGCTTCAATCCATTTCCCCAGTCCATATTGTCCACAGTTTAAAGGAATTTTCTAGCATGTTTCAGTCTGTTACACCAGCTCACAAAAGGCTTTCAGCCTAAAACATCAAGGCATCTTCTCTATCTCTTTGTCACTTAAGATACAACTTCTCTTTCACTGACCTGGTATCTTCATACTGTTTCTTTAAATGTCTCCCACTCTGACCTTTTTGCGCGCTCTAGAGAGGATCAATGTTCTGCAGTTTTCATCTGTGCAATGAAAGAGTTACTATCTGGCCCAGGGCCTGTGGTGGTCACAATTTCAAAGCTGTGGGGGTGGGGGTGACTCCGGAACAGGGGCCAGGATCTCTCACGTGGCTGGGCTTTCCACCTCCCACTCCCTCAGCCCTCACTCTCACGGGGTGTGCCTGGCTCGGAGCTGCTCCCTCGGGCCCAGGGGCATCTCCTTGGCGCGGGCCAGTGGCATCGGCAGCTTCTGGGGCCCGGGCAGGCCCAGTGAGGCCTCCCGGGCTGTGGCTTTAGGGGCAGGATGTTTAGCAGCCGCTCCAGCCCTATCCAACCAAGATGGGGCGCACTCTCTCTTTCTCTTCCTCTCCCCCTGCCTGGCGGCCCCGGGCAGGGCTGCCCAACCTGGCACCCTGCAGCAAGCAGGGAGATGGGCTGGCTTACCTCTTCTGAGGTCAGAAGAAAGGACAGTTTCCTGGGATTCCTCTGAATTTAACCCTGTGTGTGTTTGCAGAGACCTATCATCTCTCTAGTGGCTGTATTAGCTGTCAATTTTCATGCCTAGTCACCAATTAGTTCTTGAACTTCCCAAACTACCACAGCTAGATGGTCAAATTAGGGTGTTTGAACACTTTAATTGTAAAGTTCAGAAAGTATTCATAAGGACATAAATATAATGACCCATTCATGGAGCTCCTTTCCTGTTTGAAAACCAGTTCCTGGACGAGGTGGTAAAAAACACAGGATTTGTGGCACATACACTTATGTCCTCTGAATTACATTAGAGTCTTAATATCTACCTTTTTTATAAAAATCTTCCCCTGAAAAAGCCATCCATAGTTAAGCAGTAGTCTAACTTCAAACTTATTTAGAAAAAAAAGGTAAGGTTTATATTAAGTAAGATGTTTTCAATATTTTTCAAGTTATGCTGTGTAGGCAATGACAATCTTTCCCCCAAGAAACCAGATTCACATTCTTTACAGTCTAAGTTTTGGAAAACTAGTAAAATATCACAGCCTATCTAAGCTTGTAAACATCCATTTTCCAGTCAAGATAATTAAGGCTGTCAAATATTCTACTGCCAAGGGACTCAAGTCTAGTGGATTATTTATGTCTGTGTTTCAGTCTTTCATCTTAAGCTGTCAGTATACAGAACTCATCAACGTCAGTGTCAGAATCTAGAACCAATATCTGAGGCAAGGCAAACACCTGTAGTTTAATATGTTCGTGATATAGACTGTCAACTTTTTCAGTCTTGCAATCTTGAGATTGCTTTAAAGGTAATATTGAAAATAAAAAGACAATCTAAATATATATAATACTCAAAGGAAAATGTTTATTACATACCTTGCAATTATCTTTTACAAATTTCAGATATCTGTAGCACCTTTTTGCTATTAGAATAACTCACTGGGAAAAAACAAAAAAGTAAAAATCTGTCTTGAATTAAGTCTTTTGGCATAAAAATAAAACTAAGGACTGGAGAATGTGGAAAGGTTATTCAGATTAAATAATGTGTAAACAAGTGACAGAATTTTGTTGTAAAATCATGGAAATTTAGATAAATTCCTCAGAAAGAATTCTATAGAGTATTATCAGCTTTCATCAACCTAGCATTTGTATTTGTTACATTTGAGAATAAAAAAAAGATTTTGTGAAATCTGTCATAAACCACTATTGTGTAAAAAGAAGCTATGATTTCATCTGCCCATACTGAAATTTAAGAAAAATCTAAACAAATTTATTTTTACTAGTTGATTTGGAATAATCAGTTGGAATAATGGTAGGAGAAGTTCCGTGCATACCTCTAGGTACTGGAAGGACTTCCTGAAGCCTTGTTTACATATGTCATAGCATGGGCTATTCCTTTACTTCTCTGTCAATTTTTATTTGATGTTTGGTCAAAAATGAAGCCATGGGAAAATACATAGAGATGTTTAGAACACATCAGATCCTTTCCTAATTAGTCTCATTCAGTAAAGAAACTACACTGTGAAACATTGTGCTCTCTTTTTGTCTCTTCCCATTTGAATATCATATTTTTATGCTTTCTATTTTCCCCAACTCCATGTGATGAAAACAACATAAGACAGAAACAAAACTAAAATGTGCATTTAATATCCCAGAAAACTTTGTTCAGAGAAGCTGAAGACTACAGCATTGAGTGACCTTGCCTGTATTTTCTTATAGATTAGCACATCCAGAATTAGAGTAGTTAATTGCTCACAGGAATCTATGCTCACAAATACAGGCTATAGGCATGTTCAGTGGTTTACTTTCTTTCACTTACATAGACATTGATACTCTCAGTTAGACCAGCAGCACATTTTCTGCTCCATGCAGAGGAAATGGCCTGAGCCTGCAAGTGAATTGGTTTGCCAATGTGTTTCAATTTACAGCATTAAATGCCTGCTGGCAAAGAGAGCACAAGGAATGTAGAGCACAGGAATACTCATTAAGGGGGGATTAGAAGATACAAACTAGTCACATATTTGTAATAGTGTCTATAAAAAATACTCTGTTAAGTGGATAAACAGACCAAATCTTTATAAAGCATGAACAGAGATTTTATTCATAGTCTATTTTAAATGTTGACAAATGTATGAAAAAAGGAGAAATAATTATCCTTTCTAGTTACCTGCTGCTGAAGATAAACATTCTTGTAAGTCTGCATGAAATGCCTCAAATGATGTTTTTCTTAAGCCAAGGTGTAGAATTAAATAGATTTTTAGGTCAAAAGTGAAGGATTTTCTAGTGATTAAGAAACTTAATCTAATATTTAGCAAAATTGGATTTGACTCTCAACTCTGTTGTAAACTCCTTATATTACACAGGCACCTAAGGCTAATTTTTCAGAGCTAATTGAGCACATAGAGACACATATATATTAGTGGGATTTTCACAGATGTCTGATATATTTGTACCACCAGATTACTTACTGTTTTAGATAGCAAGCTATCTAAAGATCTAACAACCTTCTTCCCTGCTGTGGTCTCAGTTCAGCTGCCTGTGAGGGTGCAAAATAAAACATAGATGTTTCACAAAGAGATAGGAGAAGAATGCATTCAGAATTTAAAAGTGGTCAATATGAATATGCAGTACTGGGAGCTGTATATGTTACCTGGCATAACTGATTTTAGTCATAAACCACCTCAAAAGGTTACATGCAAAAGTTAAAGTTTTCGTCTGCAACCACAAAATGTCACCAGTCAGGAGAAGGAAACCTGAGCAACCTGACCAATAATGGTCTCTCTGATATCAACATGCTTGAGGGACTGTTGCTTTACTTCTGCCTTTTCTTTGAGGAATTTCTGATACTTTTGTTGTGCACATTACTAACTAAATGAATTTATTTTAGTGAAGAAAATATGTCTCTAGTGAACAAGGGTGGGAAGTATTTGTACCAGTCTCCCAATTACTGTGAGGAAATCTGTAAGTATCAAGAGAGGTAATATTACCTGCTATGCTCATCCTCTTTTTACCAATTCCATCTCTTTTTTTTACTATAGCTGCTGTAAGTACTCAACCTTTTTCTCATCCCATTAAAAAATCCCAAAGCAAACAAACCCCAAACAGAAAGTACTTAGGACTAAGTATGATCATGTTTTGTCCTCGGTCTTTTTACATCACAGTGTTTCTGGGGCCTGTGGCATAGTGGAAGTTGTGGAAGAAGAGGGGTATTTCCAGTTGTCAGATTGAGACCTATTGAATAATATAAAAAGACAATGGGGGAAGATTTATATGGGCATATGCATATGTATATAAAAAAGTACTTACTATGAGCTATGTATCCAAAATTTCTGTACAATGATTGCTCAGGTGAGACCTCAAATTTCTGGAGTTTAAAAAAAATTCAAAATTCAATTGATTCTAACTATTTGCTGTTTATTAAAACCATTTAATATAACATGCAATATATCTTACATTACATAGTAGAAAATATATTGCATCTAATTATCCTTCAGTAATGACAAAATAACAAAATATCCACCACTAAATGAATGAAAAAATATAACAATTTATAAGAATGATACAACTTTACACAGCTAAGAGACACACTGTGCTTTCTATTTTTAAGCAAGCTTCCCCACTGTCTTTGGAGACGTAAGTTCCCAGACATAAACACCACAATATACCTGTGGGAGATACATCAAAAACCTTCACCTTAAAAAAACAGTATCCCTTCTCTAATTGTACTGTGCTTAATTGGAGTTTGAAATTATTATAACATATTATATATAAATAAATATATAAATAAACATATTTTATGTTGCTATTACTTATGCCAAAAAAATCCCCAGCAAAACCAAAACAACCCAATAAAAAATAAGATAGAACCAAATCTGCTTCCCTGCTCTGATAAACCATAAGCTGCACTGGCAAGTTGATGTGGCAAGTCTAAATGGATATTTTTTCATTTATTTTATTAATGGAAATATCTTCTTCTGTGACAGGTGCAAGGTATAATATTTAAATAATTGATAACACTTTTTTCTAAATGTTCTTCAAGATATTATCCCGTGTCAAAAGGTTATATTCATGTCCAATATTTAATACGCTGAATTATGTCACTATGGCCTTTTTTCAGTTTTGCATTCCTCCCTAGGGTGTGATGTTTCTGATGAGTAGCTTGTTCAGAATTTCAGTAATATACATGCACATCTATTTTAAAATACAATTACACATAGAGCAACTTCTTAAGCATGTTCTGAACCAAGTTCAGCTATACTGTGACTCAGTTCACAAATGCTTGGTTCTTTAGACTCATTTCAGTCATGCAGACAGCAGTATCTGGGGCAATACAAGCTCCCAGACAGTCTCCATGTGAAATGCTTGGCCTGGATTATTGAACTGCGTATGTGCCATAAAATGCCTGCAAATTCTTTGAGGATGTCTCACATGCCCTCAGTATGTCAAATAATACTGAATATTTGGTTGGCACAATTAAATTGAGCCAGAGTATCTCTTCCAGTGAAAGCACCATAGGATTTCATAGTCATTTTGCCTCTGACAGTACACCCACATCTGCATACAAATTTAAACAGGGCACTTTACTGACTTATCCATGTCTTCTGTGTTCATCTCATTTTATATCACTCATATAAAAGTTACAGGCCTATTACTCTTTGATTGCCTAGGCTTTGTAGTCTCTCTATTGTTAATGGGAAAAGATAGGCATATCTTCACTAATTTAGACATATTTATTTCGACTGAATAAATTACATTGTAAAGGTTCCTACAACTCCTAAACAATTACAAATATTCTAAAGATTCAAGTGCTAGCTCACAACTACCTTTTAGGTAAATGAAGCTCAATGGTATTATTTGAACCGCTGATGCATGAAACAAAAGCTTTCAGAAATAAAGTAATAAATATAGGAAGGGATATGAAGGACCAGAATCATATTTCATTTTTTACCTTGTTGTAAATCTTCCTAAAGGTCTGATTTTTGGACACCTGCTCACATGTATGTATTTCCAACTTTATATTAGAGTTGCAACAACATATTACCCAATCAATAGGAAAAAAATAGTTTTCTGCTCTGAAAATTATTATTTTTAGTGCAGAGGAGTTTCATAGAATGACAAAATCATTGAAGTTGAGAGGAAACTGTGGAAATTGTGTAGTCCAACTCCTCTGCTTGAAAGCACATTGAGCCAAGCTAAGTGGCTCCAAACTGTCAAGTTAGGGATTGAGTATCTACTGGAATGGAGACTCCACTTCAACATGTTCCAGCACCTAGTAACCCCCATAGTAAAAATATTATTTTCTCACATTTAAGTGGTATTTCCTGCATTTCAGTTTGTTCCCATGTCCTCTTATCTCTTAACTGGATACTACTGAGAAGGTCTGACTGTTTTCTTTACTCCCACCCCTAGGTATTTAAACGCAGTGATAAGTGATAATAAACTCTCTCAGTTTCTCCTCACATCTCCACACATGCTCCAAGACCTAAATCATGTTCCTGACCCTTTTCTGGACTTGCTCTGGTATATTCAGGTCTCCCTTGCACCGGGGAACCAAGACCTGCACCCAGCAGTTCATATGTGGCCTCAACAGTAGAGGGTAGAATGGAAGGATCATCTTCCTTGACCTATTGATGACGTTTTTACCAGTGCAGCCCAGAATACAGTTGGCCACTTTTGCTGCAACTGTGATCACTGCTTGTAGCAGTGGGAGAATTCACTTGAAATGTTTTGCCTTGCATACAGAGTAAAATTATAAGTGATGGAATTTTAGGTTTGATTTTCTTTTCTATATTTCTGACGTACGTTTTATTAGGAAATTAAATAAATAATTTGCTTTAAAAAGAAATTTTTGAATTGTCAGGATAAATTATCCGTTATATTAATAATTAATTGATAAAAAAAATAGCTATTAGTAATGTTTTATGGAAAACAGTGCAATTGAAAGAGACAATACAAACAATCTATGGTGTCTTTGATTTAACCCAGCATGTAAATTAGCAGTTCAGGCAAATTACCTCACTTGCACACATTATTGGTTAATTAGCATCAGTATCTTGTCTTTCGTAATGTTGCTGAATGATGATTCACAAAAACACTTCACCCAACAACTGTCCTAATTTATCTAGGCAGCTGTGCTATGTTTTTTGTGAACAGAAAACCACTTTATGTTATATATAGAGATGAATTAATGCCTTTCCATACAATGTTTGATCCTCATCTTTTAGAGCATGCCATCACAAATTCCAATAGTTCATACAATTAGTCAAAAATATCATGCAGTAAGCTGCTACTGCATATCCATATTTTCAGAAATATATGTTAAAGTAAGTGAAGCAGATTCAAAAAAGAACAGGAAGTGATGTTGAATATTAATAAATAAGTTTTATTGTGAAAGATTCTGGGTATATTCTTTATTTTACTGTGGATTAGAAGGATTAGGGGAGAATGGAGTGTCTTAATTAGTTAGAACAGGATGCTTTTAATATCACTTTTCCAGATGACACGAAAATCAAAGTCTTGAAGTTTAAATTTAGATTATGGAAAAATTTCTGCCTCTTTTAACAAGGAAAGCCAAAAGTCAAAAACCACTTCATAATATGTGCTCATTATTAGATATGAATTAAATAAAGAATCATTAGCATTTTTTAACAGGTAATTGCCATTTAACCACTACTATAGGAAGTAATATAATAGCGGAGGTGGATTCTATTTTCTGTAATAGCTAAAAACAAAACAAAAAAAAACCAAACAAATCAAACAAAACCCTACAGAATAGAAGACTAAAACAGACTTCTGACTTTTTTATTTTTTAAGGCTTTGATCTTAAGAAATTGTATTTCTTCAATGTTGAATGATCTTCTTACACTGAAACTGAAATAAATCAAATCTCCATATGGAAAAGTAAATTTGATTCCAGCCACAGTTATGGTTAATTTATAACACAGAGAATACAAGTACCTAGAATAAAAGGTCATGTGATTGTTTTCTTACAACTTAACTGTTAACATTATTCACACTGGTGCTAAGCCTACATCATAAAACAGTATTTTAGATTTTTATTACATCAGCCAATTTTTCATGCAAAGTCTTGTATACTGCTTATGACTATCTCTCTTTTATTAATTATTCATATTAAAATATAAAAGTATGTTTGCACTTACAATATTTTAAACTAAAAATTCCAGAAAATAGTTAGGAAATTATGTAATCCTTTGTGAAATTCATATTTCTGAAATAACTGAGAAAGTGAATTTCAGATACATATAGTAAGCTTGCAATGATTGCCAAGGAGACACTGTCTGAGCTAAAATTATTAAATTCAGATGTCTTAGATGACATTTGGCTTCTTCAATCTTTAATCCTTTCCATTTAATTCATTTTCTGTAGCATTAGTGAGGTAATTAAATACAGTTACAGGAATATCTCAGTTTGCACTTTAATTGCCCATTTATGGCACTATTGCTTTTACTGTATTGGTCTTTCAATAGTGACAAAAAAAGAAATAGTTCAACAGCTAATTGAATGTTAATTCTTAGATCATTCAATGTTCGGTAAGCTTTTTAGCTGCCTAAATACACTGCCCATTTGCCATAAAATCTAATTTCCTCACTTTTAAATTTTTTAGGTACCATGGAACTTTGCTCTGTTGGGATTCAATAAGGAGGAAGCAGAACAAGTAGGCTGGATATCTCTCAAGAAACTAGACACAGGTCATATAATACAGATATAGAACTACTATTAATTAAAATAATTCAACTTTTGACTTCTATTGAATTATCGTTTATGAAAGAAATTACCAGATTAAAATCCCGTAGAAGAAAAATAATTATTTAAGAGAATAGTATGTAGCACAGTTTAGGAATAAAAATTAAATCAGAAATATAGTCAAAAGAACAAAAATTAAAACAAAATTATAGAAAAATATAAATATAATACAAAATCAAATTGATTTAAAGGATGAATTATATTTTGATCATTTATCTTTTTCACTTATTGTTTTAGGACTTACACTCCAGGACTAATTTACTAACACTAATGAATTTAGATTTGTAACATTCCAATTAAACAGTGCCTAAAACAATTACAGTGTCAGTCCCACAGAATATAAACAGTTCTTAATTTTCAAATCTTTCTTGTCTTACTGAAAAAAACCCCATGTATTTCATCTCATCTCAGTATGCATAAAGTTCTACAAAAGAATCAAACTATATCAAAACAATGATTGCTTCTTCAACTTTGAACATTTAAAAAATATGTGGGGTTTTTTTTTCTTAAACATTTTTTTATTTTCCCTATAATATTTTAATTTAAACTTGAAGAAAAGGTTGTGGGTTTTATTTTACTAATTGAATCCAATTCGAATTTTACTTGACTAATGCATGAAAGCTGTATGTCTTTGGAATATTCTTGATTTGATTCATCCTCAGCCTGTCCTGAAAGGAGAAAAAGTCTCTCCCTTTTCTTCCCTTACAAAAGGAAAGTCAAAAGATAGAGTAGGAACTGGATGAGACAAAAACTCTCTGTATTTATAAAAGAAATCGAAATGTTCCAACTTATAAATTAATTACAGAAGAACAACTTATTTTTTTATCATTAATAAATTGTAATAGCATACATAATAACATTAGCTCTCCTAAATAATTGCTTGCTAACTAGTTTAGTTTATCTTGTAAGTATTTTTTGTCAGATTTAAATCAAAGATGTATTTAAATTAAAATTCCTGTATTTTAAAATACAGTTCTGTGCATTTCGTTGGTTGGTTGGTCAGATTTTTTTGTTTTTGTTTTTTGTTTGTGTGGTTGGTTGGTTGGTTTTGTTTGTTTGTTTTGGTATTTTGTGTGTGTGTTGTTTTTTTTTTTTTCCCCCATGGTGCCTGAATGTAGATATTTATGCTAGGTTTAAAAGCAATTGTTTGGAGCACTGACTCAGCACACACCTGAGATTAAGCTAACTAAACAAGACAGGAGAAGCTGCCAGATGAAAAAGGAGAAATTGCTGGAAGTCATAAATAAAAGAGTGAGAAGTTTACCAGAGTTACAGATAATACTCCAAAGTACTAAGGGAGAGTTTTGAGAGGAATGGCCAAACATCTCAGGCAGCTGAATGGCAGCACCACGGACCTTCTGGAGGGCAGCAAGGCAGGCAGTGCTTCAGTATCTCCATCTGTGATACTGCATAAGTAAGGGATGGTCTAGGTACCAGCACTAGATAAACCAAATTTGGACACAATCATAGCAAAACTGGAATTAATGGACTGCTTATTTGGAAATAGAAAAGGGCAAAGAAAGAGATATTAAGCAATAGAATGTAAGGTCAAGAAACAGGAAAGGGAATGGTAAGATACTATCATGAATCATAGTTATATTATATAACTCTAGCCAGTAACCAAGTACCAAACAGCCAGTGGGGTGGAAGAGGGAATAGAATGATTAAGGGTAAAAAAATCATGTGTTGAGATACAGACAATTTAATAGAGAATGCAAAAGCTGCACACACAAACACAAACTAAGCAGCAGGGCCCCATCACTCACAGTGGTTACATGGGAAGACAAATACCATCACTCCAAACATTCCCCTTATCTTAGATCTTCATCCCAGTTTTTATGCTGAACATGAAGTCATATGGCATGGAACATCCCTTTTGAGTCACCTGTCCCAGCTGTGTCTCCTCCCAGCCTCCCATGCGCCCCAACTTCATCGCCAGTGTGGCAAGATGAAAAGCAGAAAAGGCCTTGGCTCTGTGTAAGCCCTGATCAGCAATAACCAGAACATCTCTATATTATCAACCCTGTGTTCAACACAAATTCAAAACACAGCCCTATACAGCCACTGTGAAGGAAGTTAACTCTACCCTAGCCAAAACCAACATAATGCAAATCAGGGACTACTTGGGGATCCCTGCCAAACATTCCTATCTTACACCTGACCATTGCAATCTAAATCAGAATAATAACCCAAATTTGTGACTCTGACTATACAATATGAATCAAATCATCTTCCAGGGCCAGGGTGATCCTGTGTACTTTAGCTAGCAGGAACAGACAAACTGAACATCCTGACTGTAGTGTCTATGTGTCTGATTTGGGCCAGATGCCATCAGCATCTGCCTACTCCTTCTGGACACCTTACATGAAATATACTGAGAAATAAAATAAGCTTAGAGATGTTTATACATAGCATTGTCATAAGAACAGTCTGTGTGACTAGCATAGTTTTAATATTTTAGTCTCCCAAAGGAAATGGTAATTACAAATCCTAATTCAAATAGTCACAGTAAGATGAAGTCCTGCTTTTTTATTATATTCTCTTGTTAAATTATTATCTCTGGGTTCATGCTATAAAATATGCATAATATATAGCAATACTAACTGCTGTTAAATTGCTCTATGTGTAAACCATGAGACTCATTCCCTCTGAAAAGAAAAATAGGGAGGGGTAGCTTCTTAGCATGAGGAAATCACTGTAGAGCCCTTTTAAAAATTAAGATCAGAAAAGTATATCAGTGAAACTAATAGTATGGTGTGCTAGATTTTTTTATTTTTGTTTTGTTAAAAAATCTATGATATTTGACTGAAAGTGTTGAAATTGATCACCACCACTATGTCTCATTAGTTGTGGGTTTTTTTTGGGTTTTTTATTTAGTCTTGTGAAGATCTAAAGGAAATTCTGTGCCACAGCTGCTTTCCCTCGTAAAATTGGCTTTTATTTCAGTATATTGACCCTATGAGAGCTTACACTAGAAATATTGCACTTGAAAACCCCCTTAATTTTCAAGCAAAATTTATATCCTGAACAACAATTCATCTTTTGTTATAGTTGTTTTTGGGTTTTGGTGTTTTGTTTGTCTATTTTATTGTTGTAGGTTGGATTTTTTCAGGATGTTTGTTTGTTTTGGTTCGGGTTTTTGTTTGTTTGTTTGCTTGTTTTTTCCCAACTTTCTTCTGAAGGATTGGGAAATAATATCATATGAACTCTATTTTTTCCACTCTAACTACTGCTCAAGCATCCCCATACCACCAGAAAAAAAGACTTTCATCACAATTCCTGTAGCACCTGTACAAGAAACATCAAAGTGAAGCTTTAATTTTAAAAAACATATATCTGTTTTGACAACTCTAAACTGTGGACAAGAGTTAATTTTTTTTTTTTTTTTTTGAAGGGTAGAGTTGTTACCTGTCCCTGTTTCATGTAAGGAGAAAATGTTCAGGAAATTGTGAAGATCCTCATAAAAGGGTTTATTTATTAAAAAAAATCATATTTATAAGAAAAGAAAATACTGTGTAGACACAAAGGTTTTTTTTAAATTTTGGATCATAAAGAAAATAAGTTTTTCCCTTTTTGTATTGTTAGTATCTGTGACATATTGTACATACCACACTGATACCCACAGAGATTATTGTCTTCATAAAGAAAGTATAGACCACATATGAAAATAAAGAGTATGTTGTAAGAAAACAAGTAGGTAGGTTGTCCAAACAGTTTTTAAAACCTTTGTTTTTCTATATTTCTAAGAAAACTTTTTCTATATTTACCTTGAAACTACAGGAATTTTCCTCAAATTCTTACTCTTCCAAGGTCAATTATATACTTCTTCAAAGAACATTTTCATCTGAATAGTGGATTTAATGATAACAAATATTTTACTGCGTATCATAATACTTGAAAAGTGCACATTATCTCCATCTCTGCATATGATTTTGCTACAGTAAGCCAGCAAAAAACAGCTGTTTTTTATGTACCCTACATCAAGGAAAAGTTGTGAGTTGATCAGGGTGTTCAATTTAAGCACTAATCACTCCTGAAAGTCAGGGGATGTTAGTGAGCTCAGTTTGCATGCTGAAGGGTTTATTTATAATTATTATTATTAATTATTATTATTTCTTTATTTATTACACAGCATTTTGTTCATACTTTTTAAGGGTAATATGCTTATGGGGGTATTTAAGACAATGCACTTTTTGTGCATTGCATAAGTATTGCTGGAACATAACTCAATATGTTTGTAGATGAATGTGAACTATTGTTTACTGCATATTGTCATGTACCATCTTAAAAGGAGATGGAAAGGTAGCGATGATGCCAGATCTTCTCCCCTTACATTAGACGGAAAGAACTGTCTGTCTCCATGAGTCCGTGCTCTCTCCTTGGAAAGATTATCAAAAATTTGTGCACTCAGAAACTCAACAGCTGGAAACTGTCAAAAACTGCATATCAGCAGTCAAATTCCTCCCCATGTGCCTTCTAGGGTATTGTGCTCTGCATGAGCACTTAACAAAACACTTTGCCTTAAAGCACAGGAGTCCTTGTTCCATGTATGTGCAGTTTGCCTATTGTCAGCATCAATTATGTTGTTCTGAAAATTGCAAGTAAGAAAAATTGGTTGCAATGATTATAGGAGTTACTGCTCAAAAAAATAATTTAACATTTGGAAAATTAAATATAGAGGTTTTCACCCAGGCAGTGCAGCTTACCACTCTTAGGCTAACATTTTAGTATAAATGTCAAACTCTTGAGCTCTATATATTTGTGGAAGCTAGAGATAGGAGAAAAGCTTACTGATAAAAAGAGCATGGGAATGAGAAATGGATTTTGGGGGGCTGGCAGTAGAGAAATTTGGTATTGAATCAATTATTTTTTTCCAAATTATACCAAAGTGCAAAGAGATCCATCAAATGATGGGGATGTTTTGATAACACATTTATCTGTACCTTAATTTTCAAAACAATTTGCAAAAGAACAGATAGAAACACAGTCTAAAAGCAAGTAAGTATATATTTTTGGGTTTTAAAGCACAGACTTAAAAAAATAGAAATATGAAGGTGATTTAAATATGTTCAAAACCAACTAAATTTCTGATGAACAACTGCATTTATTTAGAAATTACAGATGTCTCTATTTTTTAACTTGTAAATTAGAAAAAGAAATATTGATATACTTTGTCCAGTCTAATGAGTTGGATTATTGCCATAGGATTGAATTAAGTTATTAAAAAGAAGAATAAAGAAAATATTTTCTGTCTTGAAAGTAAAAAATTATTCTTTTGCAAAATTTAGGAATGTGAAGATTGAGAGATTTTTATGATCACAGTTATGAATACAACCAGAGACTAAGTACTAACCAGAGGAAAAAACCCACATTGTATAAAACAAAACAGTTGGAATTACTTCCTCAACAATCTTTCTATTGAATCAGAGAGATATGAGTTTGTTCCATGGACTGTCAGATGGTCTGGGGCACAAGTTTTGTGATGAGTGGATGAGGGAGCTGGGGGTGTTCAGCCTGGAGAAAAGGAGGCTCAGGAGAGACCTTATCCTTCTCTATTAACTACTGGAAAGGAGACTGTAGTGAGATGGGAGTTCATCTCTTCTCTCAGGTAAAAAATGACAGGACAAGAGGAGATGGTCTCAACTTGCCCCTAAGGAGGTTTAGATTGGATATTAGGAAAAAATTCTTCTCTGAAAGGGTGGTCAGGCAAATCTTAACAATTTGCCCAGGGAAGTAGTGGTATCACTGTCTCTGGAAGTGTTAAAAACCCCATGTGGATGTAGCACATAGGGACACAGTTTAGTGGTGAACATGGTGGTAATAGATTAATGGTTGGATTTGATGATCTTAGAGGCCTTTCCCAACTTTTGCATAGCTATGATTCTATGGTCATTTCATTGGACAGAGTGTTAGAGAACCCAATTTCAGATTACACCAAGTGAAGTTTTTAGTTTTTTGGTTTTGTGGGGTTTTTTTGTTGTTGTTGTTGTTGTTGTTGCTTTGTTTTGTTTGGTTGGTTTTGTTGGTTTTTTGTTTTGTTTTTTTTTTTTTTTTTTTTTTTTTTTTTTTTTTTTTTTTTTTTTTTTTCTTTTATTTTTTTTGGTTTGGTTTGGTTTGGTTTTTCTTTAGATGAATTCTACTTTGCCGTTTTATGTCAAGATATCTGTGAGAAAGTTACCTGTATGTTAGAATTAATGCGGCATAGACTACATGTATTAAAGATGTGACCCAAATAAACTCCATAAATTTATAGCAAAAGAATCAGTGGGTAAGGAGATATTTCTAATTTGTCTTTCCACTAGCAACCAGAGTGTTTACCTTATTTTTCCTTTTATTATCAGAATGGGCTGAAAAATACTGCCCTTTCTGATGTAATTTTTTTTTTTGAGTGACTGATTTATAAGGCATAAAATGTAAAAATAAGGTTATGAACCTTTCTTTTTTGAAAAATATTTCCTTTTATTTATTTAAAAAAATGTACTTAAAGACATGAAACAAAACTACTTTCACTAAGTGTAAAAAAGAAAATTCATTAGAATAATAATAAAAAAAAAAATCCTAAAATAAGCTGGGTTTAATTTCTTTTTACAAAATGTATTTGCTCATAATTTTACTGAGCTATTTTCATGACAATGATTTGATGATTTTAATATGTATCATTTCTTAAGTTACACTTTTCCATTAGACATTCTACACTGAGCAAGGTGTCAGAATGTAGCTGGTTTAGTCCCCTAAAGACTAACAGAAAAATGGCAAACAGAAAATTCCTTTTTAGAGGACATTTATTGGCTAGATCAGCTTCAAACTAGCTGATTTAAAGCTTGTTAGAGGTGCAACCTTTGACCCTCAACTTCAGGGATTCTATTTTGCAGTTATGGATTTTATGACTGCACTGGGTAGATCAGGATTTTTCTTCATAGTGGCTCATATGGGCTGTGTTTTAGATTTGTCACCAAAACAATATTTTAGCTATTGATGAGCAATGCTTATGCAACAGCAAGGCCTTTACTGTTTCCAACTCTGTTCTACCAGTGAGTCGGCTTGGGGTTGGAAAAGTCTGGGAGGGGGCACAGATGGGCCAGGTGATCTCAACTGACCAAAAGGATATTCCACACCATATGGAATCATACTCAGCAATAAAAGCTGAAAGAAGGGAATTTTTTCAACATAGCCATTGTTCAGAGGTTGAATGGATTGTGTGCTTGTGGGAGGTGATGAGTGATTCCATTAGCATCACTTGGGATTTTTGTCAGGGGTTAGTGTGTTGGGCTATTTTCCCCCTTTATCTGTCAAACTGTCTTTATCTCAGCCTTTGCACTTCCTCAGTTTTGCTTTTCCAGTTCTGTCTTCCATCCCACTGGAGCATGAGAGAATGAGAGAGAAATTGGATCAGGAATCATGCCTGTTGTGGCCAGCTCTCCATAGATACAAAACAGTAACTGACTGATGGAAATGTCCAAGCAGCTCTTTAAGAAAATTGCAAGTGCTTGCTCTTCTTAGGTCACTTTAATAAGGCTTAGCAAGAGTCTGCATCTGCTCTTTTTGGAAAAACACCACCCCAGTCTAAATATTGGTACCACAGAGCCACAGAAAACTGATCAAATCCAAAGTGAATGAGAACCCTGTCACTGATCAGCATTGTGAGATACTACTTATCTGTCTGCTTCTGTCAGAAACAAAGTGAGATAAGGAAAACACAGGTGTCTTGGAATACTTCAGAATAGACAGATAATTTTCTCTTTTCATTGAAAGTGTCAGCTGTTTTGATTCAGCTACCATTAAAGTCATGTTACCTAAAATCTGGTAATGTATGAAGATCTTGAGAGGTTTTTCAGTCTTTTTAATTAAGTACAGTACACATCACTGGAGACATGTCGTTGACTGCAGAA
Organism: Hippolais icterina; assembly: GCA_013400075.1. NCBI lineage: Eukaryota > Metazoa > Chordata > Aves > Passeriformes > Sylviidae > Hippolais > Hippolais icterina. Next base: position 173,119 of record VWYN01017317.1, read on the forward strand.
AATGCCACATAAATTTACTCTTTCAATTACAAAAAAAATCACCTCCCATACTGGCATGTAACAAATAATGAAAAAAAATTTCTGGCAATCTATATAATTCATGATCTCACAGACATTACACTTTCCACCGTTCATTTTTAGTACTATAGTTAGAAAAAAATATTCTGATTTCTGTTAACCATCAGATTAGAAGAATAGTTCTGGAACTGTTCAGTTTAACCAGTGGATTTGCTTTCTTCTTCTACTAGGACTCAGAATGTAAACCTAAAAATACATCCCCTTTGCTTCATGCTTTTTTTATTTTTTACTTGATTATAGCCTGTGGCAGATTTACCTTTCTCTTAATTTTCCTTAGCTCGTCCACTTTTTTCATTACAATTCCTTTCTTTATTTTTTTTTTCCATTATTCTTTTGCTTTCCTTTCATTATCTGTGTAAATGATAGGCTAAAAACAAATAAAAAAGTGTTATGGAAGACAGAAAACAAACAGAATAATCAATTTTTAATTAAAATGTGTTTTATATTTGAGTTTATATATATATACACATACATATAAAAGGCTTTCAGAAATATACCTCTCATATTAAAAAAAAAGAAAATCACATTTTCAAATGTAAGATATTGATTTTTCAATCATGGCCAAGAGATTAGAAAAGCATATATATGTTTTCATATATCCATTGGCCCTCACAAAAAGTGGAAATATAATATGAAAATAGCTAAAAAAGCACTTTAATGGGAAGAGAAAAAGAGAAACACTAAAATCGTCTTTCTCTTTTTTACTTAATTAACACCACCATTTATTAATTTACAACACCAAGATTAGCAACAAACCTGTCAGGATGGAAAGCTTCCCACAGATGTCAGTGAAAAATACTAACTATAGTTTTATAATGTCCTCTAAAAATATAATATGTTACAAGACATCAAGGGATAAAAAAAATCTGATAAACTAATAGATTTTGAATTCTGTTTTTTTATCATTAAAAGGAATAATCTGGGATTGATCAGTCTGTCATTGCGAGAGAATTTGAATTTTTTTATTCAAACAGGTAATAAAGTCAACTGTCGGACAAAATTATGTTCAATACCAGAAGATTATTTCCACTTTGTTCATGTATACTCTTTCTTGAAGTGGTCATTTGTAAATTACTCTTCTAAATTTGTATTCTGACTGGAGAATTTAGAAGAATAAATCTACTCCAGAACAAATTCGTAGTCTTCTCAGAATGGCATCACAAATTCAATTCGAACTAGTGACGATCTGTCTGTACTAAACCTGAGTCTTGTGAGAAGTTTGGTCTACAAGAAGAAATAAAGGAAATAAGTTTGGCTTGCAAATTTCAGTCCATGTCCTAATTGAAAAATTTGAAATTGAAATAGGTTCTTTTCCTTATTTAAGCACATGAAATTTTCTACTAATAGGAGAGTTTCTAGACTAAATGATCTTTCCCTTCACCAACTCTACTATCTGTTCTGCCTTTCTCTTACCAAATTAGCTCATTACAGCATACAGGATTTGGTATAAACAAATTTAACTATATATATCTGTCTTTGTAACATAAATTTTCTGATTTTTTTCTAAAGAAAATGATTTAATGAAACTTCTAAATTATTTGTAAAACACCTTAGTGGCATACATAAATTCATGACAGAAAAAAAAATCCATATGAATGTTTTTTAAATCCATTCAATGGATTTAATCCATTCAATGTATTTTTAGTGTATACCTAAACAAGCAGCAAGTAATATTAACTGGAGGGGAGGAAAGGTGAGAAACTATTTAATAGGAAAATTTACTTTATTTTAATATTTTATTGATTTCATTTTATGTTTTTATTTTTCTGTCAACCTTGTAAAGTCCATTATTCAATACACTCTGAAGCAGTGTCTGGCTAAACAGAGTAGATGCTTAGTTTAAGATTTTAGTTCTTCAAACATAGATTGATTAAAAAAAAAAAAAAAAATCTATATATGTGTCTTACAAACTACCAGTGCTCAGTTTCATCACTTCAGTGAAGATGTGGGGCCTAACCCTGTCTGGAGGACCAAAGGGCTTCTTCCGTGTTGTTTGTATGAGTGATGTTATTACAAAAACAGTCCCTCGCTCTACCCATGATCATGCCTAACTCAGGGAAACAGTAAAGCACACAAACCCTCAATCTCTGCTCCCGTCCTTGTCACACAGCAGATAAAACTCTGCCTTTTATGACATAAATCAATAATCCAACTTCAATTGTTAGTCTTGTTAGTAATCCTTCCATTATACAGAGAGTATCTAACCAGAGACACTGGAAGTATGCACAGTCCTGGTCACCCAGACAGATACTTACTCACTCATCTTTCCATGATTTTATTAAATTGTCATCTGTCTCAGAAAGACTGTGACTTTCTTCTGAGAATTTCAAAGACTCAACATTGCTGCCAGTTTGCTTTTACAGCAGTAATGTTAAGACTGGAGATTTAAGGCAGGTTTTATGTGTCAAGGGAAAGGCAAGCAGGAATGGACCATGATCTGAGTGAAAATATCCTTGCTTGCTTCTCCATAATGAACCTTGGCAAACAGTCTGTGACTACCTATGGTGGCTAGATCATCTGGGAAAAACTGCAGCAGGCTGCACATCAAAAAGGTGCACAAAGGGGTCAGTGAGTGGGTAAGAATGCTCCAAATGTAAGGAGGAGCTACCTGGTTGCAGCAATATCACAGAGCCTTCTACTCTAAGTTTAGGAAGGTTTCAAGTTCAAGAACCTCTCAACTGATATCCAGTCTCTTTGGACTGTGCTGAATCTTTTGCAAGTGCTCAATCTTCCAGGGACCTGCACAGTGCCATCCAACAACATGACTGAGATTTACATGGTCATGATGTAGAATTTTTTTCTGGAATGGCTGAACCTCAACTACAGAATTCTTCAGTCCTGTTGGAAGCTGAAATCCTTGATCAAGTTTGAAGCTCTTGGTCAGGCTGTATGAAAACATGTTATTAAATGAAACATTGTGGCTAGATCTGGAATAAACCTGTGTGAGCTTGGCCAGATTTCTATTTTCTAGAACATTCTTTATGTCAGTTCTTCACTGACTGGTCACTTCTTACCAACTGTCCTCTTACGCCTCCTGCTCTCACAAGAAGCTCTTAATGGTCATCTCTCCAGAGCGATGTAGTGTTCTAAAACTCAGTCCTGTGCAGTTCATTAACTTCTGTATGGAGACAAAAGATGCCAAAATCCCCAAAACTTACATTTTGTTCCTGAAATTTTACTCACTTTGTGCAACAAAGTATTTATGAATATTAATATAAGAAGAAGAATGTACCATATGAAAACTATTCTGGAGAATTCTCCCTTGGGAAAGATCCTGCCAAAAGTCAGTAAGTAGTTACTGCCATGGGTTTTGGGATATTACTTTATTTAACAAAACATGTCATTAACATTTAAACAAATATTTGGTGCCTGTTTTTTTTCAGCAGTTTCCATTGCATAAAACTTGGTCATGATTTCTGACTTGTAATTAACTTTTCATTTACATTGATCATGCAGTTAATCTCAGTAAATTTTAAGCCTTTTATGACTGGAAAATGTTCAGAACTACTCAAGCAAGAAAGTGTTTTGTCCACCCTTATCACAGTATGAAAAAGACACAGCAGTTAAATTTATGTTATTGAATTATTGGGCAGTGTTTCTAATATAAGAATGGAAAAACAGTAGGGTGCATCAAGCTGGCTGATGACAGCTCAAAATAAGGGTGAATAGGAGCAGAGCACCAGAGATAGATAATCTTCCAAGTGATTAGACACTTTACAAATTGATCTAATTTTGTTTTTCTTCTAATGTCTTTTTTAAATCTGATTTTCTCTATGACTTCCCTGAAGTTTTTCTCCAGTTTGTCAACTCAGAAAATTTTATTGGTAATTCTATTTCTGTTATTGTTCCATTATGTTGAATCATTATTTTTACGCCCTCAAATTATCCTCCTAGATATATTCTGCTGCTTAATTTTTCAATATCTACTCTATGTATATGCTTTCTGTATGTACTATTTTTATTTATTAACATTAGATTTCTGACTCTCATTTCATTTGAAAATGTTCTACATCACCATATGACATCAGCCAGCCATGCCCACAATTGCATCTTGCACTATGATTAAATAACTTCCACTTCTTTAGAAGGAAAATAATGGATGTCACACAAACAGCATAAACAACAAACACACAGAAAATATCTCATTTCCATACATTTGTCTCTATGGAAATTATCTCCATATTAATATTCAAAGTTTACAATCTTTATTAAGAGAATAAAGGTTTGGTGATTTTGTTTTCAAGAAAATGATAAATTTTAAAAGATTTATTTTGAAGGCTATCAAAGTAGTGTACATTTGTGTGTATATATACATACACAATTAATATTTATGTGTCTGTGTGTTAATCTAGCAACAGAGGAAGGAATGACTAATGTAAATGCTAACATATGAAACTGAAAAACATGCAGAAAATATCAAATTTTCAGTAGGCAGCAAAAAACTATGTAGGTGGTAGGACAGAAATGTCACTACTGGTGTTACCCAAGGTTCAACACTGGGCCCATTATTTTTTTTATTTCTCATCAATGACTTGGATGAAGAGACAGGTGCCTTCCAGCAAGTTCACTGATGACACAAAGCTGGAAGGAGTGGCTGAGAGTATTGTGCAGCCCATCAGGAGGACCTCAAGAAGTTGGAGAGATGAACAGAGAACAGCCTGAAGTTCAACAAAGGCAAATGCAGGGTCCTGCAGCCTGGAGAAGAATAACCCCATGCAGCACCACAGGCTGGGAGCTGGCCTGCTGCAAAGCAGCTCTGTGGAGAAGGACCTGGAGGTCCTGGTGGGTAACAAGCTGTCTGTGACCCAGCATTACCCTTGTGTCCAAAAAAGACAATGGTATTCTGGGGTACATTGTGGAGAGCATTGCCAGCATCTCAAGGGAGCTGATCCTACACCTCTACTCAGCCTTTGTGAGGCCACATCTGAAATACTGAGTCCTTTTTTGGGCTCCTCAGTACCAGAGAGATATGAAGCTCCTGAAGAAGGTCCAATGGAGGGCTATGAAGATAATTAAGATCCCCAGCTGAGGAATCTGGGCCTGTTCAGCCTCAAGTAGAGATGATTTAGAGGGGATCTCATCAAGGCCTAAAAGTATCTGAAGGGAAGGTGTTTAGAGGTTGGAGCCAGGATCTGCTTAGTAGTGCCAAGCAATAGGGCAAGAGACAATGGGGAGAAACTGATGCACAGGAAGTTCTACCCGAAAGTGAAGAACTTCTTCCCTTTGTGAGTCACTGCATACTGGAACAGATTGGCCAGAGATGATGTGGAGTCCTCTTCATTGGATGTATTCAAGAACTGAATAAAACAAAACAAAAGCCTATTCAATGCGCTCTATGATGACCCAGCTTGAGAGGGAGGTTGGACCAGATGACTCACTGTGGTCCCTCCCAACCTTGCCCATTCAGTGATTGTTTAATACCAAACTTTAGGAATAAACTCAACAGTATAGGTGTCATGGATAGCAAAAGACAGAAGAGGGATTTGAGCAAGGAAGATGTGAATACAGGAGGGTAGAGATTTGAATATCTTTGCAAGGAACCATTGAAAATCTGTCAAGCCATTTTGCCTACTTGATTACACTGAACTGCTACTACTAACTGCTTGCCAGGAGAGAAGTCAAGAACAAATACATTTTATTTACAGAGAAAAAAAATGAAAGAGCAGATTCTTACCTGGGTCACTACTCATTAAATTTTCTGAATCCTTCTAAAAATTACAGAAAGGAATCCCATTTTGAACTAGTAAAGGCCTGGAAGAGATAATGATTTTACATCTCTAATTACTTCATGTCTTTTTTAAAGGACTACACACACCAGAACTTACATATGTTACTTCATATGTAATTTATACTAAAGAGACTTTATAGAGATTCTCAGTAGTCTGCTTTTTTCCTCAAGAGTTTTTCACCAAAAATGGACAGTTTGGCAAGTGAAAGTCTTCCTAACCTTCTAAAAACTTTTCATACCTTTATTCTACACTATTTTTTAATAATCAGATCTGTTGAAATATTTACTCAAGTTCCATATTAAAGTGAGATCAGATGTTAGGATGAGACTAATTATAGTTTTATATGTAATGAGTCAATCACAAATGCATTTGTTTAACTGCAGCCGAAAATACTTCACTTGCATTTTGACAGATAAATGGAATCAGATAAAAAACATTAGAGAGAAAATATTACACAGCTTATCCATTGAACTCTGAAAGTTAAATAGTAATCATTCTCCTCTAAATTTTTCTTTTTTGCTATTTTCTTTTACTTATCTCTGTCCTTGGTATAAAAAACCTCAATGTATCTTTTTTTTCCTGAAGATTATATGAAGATGCCTGATTCTTTATCTTATCTTTACTTGATCTCTATTGATAGGATAGTCTATATTGATAGAGATTACAAAAAATTAACAGAATATTCGCCTCTAAATTAAGATTAGAGTAACTGAAACTATATATGTTTGGATCAAATTTGGTACTGAAAATGGGCCGAATAAAGAGGAAATACTGAAATGGTCTCATCAAATAATCTGTTAATAGCTTTGCATCCTGAGCTTCCCAGTTGCTAAGAATTTTGAGAAAAAAAATCCTCTTATGACCTGTAAATAAATTAATTATTGCATTTCAGATTGAGTGAAATACTTTGTAGAATCCAAATTATTCTCAGATAATTTTCATCTTGTCTCAGGAAAATGCATTTTAGATGGTTCCAAAACTTTTACTAATGACTTTTCCTTCAACCATAAAATACAAGAAATACATCATCTGCACAGTTTTCATTAAATATTCTTAGGTAGGTAGGTAGGTAGATAGCTATATATCATATCAAGGCATACCAATAACTAACCATACAGGCTCAGAAGGACTATCCATGACAGATTTGTGCCTAACTTCCCTAACCAGAGAATGATAACAGCTACATGCTTCAGACGGTAAAATAAGAAATTGTAACAAAGGGTACTGGTTCTGGCCTGTGGAGAAATATCAAGGAGGCAAAACTGCCTGAAGTCTCATATTCCTCAATTATATAAGCCTCTCACATTAAGAGTCCTAATAATCAAAATCTACCTGTATTGTCTTTGTCTGAGGTAATTATCTTCACAGTATCTGTGCTCTGGGTTGACCTTGGCATGGGTTGATTTTTAATTCCAATACTCTCTACCACAGCAGGGAGTCACAAGACAGAATTTAAAGTACTAAAATACATATAAGGCATACTTGACATTCATAACTTTTTAAATGTCTTTTATAATTGTGACAACCAGGGAAAAAAAAAAAAGGAACCTAAATATAGTATTTTTCTGTTTTCAGTGAAAACTAGATAGATTGAGTACTATGCGATTAAAGGCGTCTTCTTGAATTTCTTTTGAATTTCTTTATCTGAATTGCATTATTTGTCTGTAAGCAATGGTAAGATATGGGGTAATACCATAAAACATCATCTATCTTAGGCTTGAATATATCTTGGATAATGACTACAAAAATGCATTTCTAATCAACCTACTCTGACGATAATTTTTTGGCTATTTTCCAAATGTAAAGAAAAAAAAAAAAAACATAGTGGAAAATACCTAAATTATAGTAAAGAGGAGCTTTTCTTAACAGTACAATTAAAACTTCTAGTCGGGGTAGGGGAGTAGAAGATGAAGGAAGGCTTGAGACTGAAGGGAACATCCTAGTAAAGATGACTTCTTCAATGCCTGACTGCATACTTGTCTGAACTTTAATATTCATCTTAAATCAGCAGAAATTAAATTATTCTACCCAGCTTGGTTTTTGGTTGGATTAGAATATGAAAGTTCATTAAGAAAAAATAGTCATAAGCAAAACAAGTCTGGGAACAGCTCTGTAAGGTTCATTAGTGTTAAAAGAGTATGAGGTGTGCTAGGTAGTACATATAGCTTCAGGGAGTGCCACAGTATCTAACCAACATGGAAAATATATTTGGCTGCACACCTAAATATGTAAGAAGAATTCATTACCTTTATGGGGAAAGTTATATATTTAACATCTTATTTAAGAATCTTTGGATAAAGATTCTTTAAAATAAATGCTGAAGCTGTACCTGTAGCATCCTTTTTTTTTACTTTACTTGGGGGTGTTAGTTCAGTAATGATTGATTCTGCACAGCATTGTTGTAGCTCAGTAAGGTTAATCTTGTATAGTGAACTGCTGTAGAGCAAGATTTCCCATGCAAATGTGTCCCATTTTCTCTCTGACTTATATCCCTCTGTACCGTTGTGACATCATGGAAGATAATTCTTGTGGAAGCCATAAAAGTATGGAGAGTTAGATTGCAATTGTTAAGTGTATTTGTTCCAGGAAATTGTCCATGACTTTCAAACAAAAGCAGAGGTGCTCATTTATGCTGAAATCAAAGGACAGTATACTTGCTGTGCCCACATTTGTCCTTTAATGCTGGCTGTAACCATATAATGCCTCTCTAAACCCAAGACATAAATAATGTTTCTTGAGTAGGGATTTGTATTCCCTCATTTCAAAATATCTACGATAGTGGGGGATTATTTTACAGTATATGAGAGTGATAATTTTCATACTATGAAACTGAGGTTTCCACCTGCAAGGCTGAAGTGCATTGATAAAAAAAATGTTTGAAAATGCTAAGGTGCCTGGGACAGGCAAAGAGTAACATTTGGTATAGTCACAATGGTAGCCACATTTATAATGTCTCTCAGAAGTGATCCTTGAAGTGAAGACCCTCTGAAGCACATATGGCCATTATCTTGGACCTATGATTTTTGGAACAGCACAGGGCAGAGGCAGGCAGTGAGCAGGAAGCAAGTTGTAAGGAAGGAGTTCATCACTCAAATATGCTTGCCCATTCTTTTTTTATTTAGCAAAGTAAACAACTACTCTACGTTTTTAAAAGTTGTGTGCATAAAAGTGCTCAAAAAAGATTGCAAAACTCTGATATTTTTCTCATTTTGGTAGAGGAAACAAAACAAAAAGCATCCAATGGAAGAATGAAAATTTAATATCTTTTTTTTTTGAGAGCCACTGAGTAATTTCTTCTTCCATTTGGTGACATATTACAGCACAGAAGGCTGTACATCTTATCCTGAAATAGTTTTCTGCTCAGTATTCTGCATACACTGTTCTAACAGCTCTATTTTGATTCCTTCGAAGTAAACATCTCTGAATTTATAAAACAAACTAATAAAATAATTATATTAACTACAATTTCAGACTTCAATAAAATTGTAAGAAAAATAATTTTAAAAGTTTAGAAATAGAAATGAAACATTTTGAAAACATCAAAAATAAAACAGATATACAAATGAAACTTTTAGACCTAACCTGTAATGAAATATTGAGATCCTAATTTCTACATTTTTATTATGTACCTCTCAAATCAGAAGCCTAGTAAAGAAAAGACTGCTTCAACTCCACAAGCCCATATTAAACAAGGAAGAAGGCTGAGCATGAATGGACATATGCCAAAATAGGCATATACAACACAGACCTATAAAAATACACAGCTGACCACACCAGTCTCAGACAGACACACACATAGTTCACATGAACATAGCACAAACAAATTCTGTATTCCCCCCTGTGTGACTCATCAGGATAATTGCCTGTAAGTGGAAAATATTTATATATAGATTGTGTAACATAGATCCCTTTAGCTCAGACACTTGGTCTGCCCAGTAGTTACTCCTGCTTCGCAGTGTCGCCAGCTGCTGAAATGTGCTCTGTGCCCTTGTGCTGCAGTCCCACTACAGTTTCTGGTACAGGCCCCCTTGTACCCACGCAGTACAACGCAGACACAAATACAACCACTTTGGATCCCTCCAGAACTGCGATCTCACAGACAGCCTGTCCATGTATTCAGTTGGTTCCAGAACCAACTGCTCTTCCACTGTTGCCTAAGGTACAGATGGACAAACATAAAGACACTCAAGTTCATCCTGGTTGACCTCTTGACCAGGGCAGTGTTTGTGTCTCCAACTAAGTTATTTGGCTTCCCTTGCCTGCCCAGTACCATGACACTCTTCTATGTGTAGGGAGATGATCTTTCTATTGCACAGCCAAACATTTTGCTTGAATCACTTTTTTTAAGCCACAAACCTTTTTTGTCTTTTGTATTAACAATACTAGTTATAAATGACATGTCAACGTTTTGATGCAGTTAAAATAGCAGCGTATTATTTTTGCTAAGACAGAGAGTCTAAGATATTGGATCAGTTTGAACTTTACTGATACTTAAATAAACAATGTCATGCTATATTTAAAATTAAAGAATGCAGTAATTTATGTAATATTAAACCAAATAGTCACTGTATGTGTAATTATTGAAAAAAAACTTAATAAGGCTTTTAGGGAATTACAGGTTAATGCTGAAGTTAAAAAAAATATTTAGAAGTGATATAAGTTAACAGATATCCGTTCTTGCAAAAATTGTATTAAGGAAGCTGGGTTTATTTTGAACTCTTAATTAGACCATATTGTCTAGACAAGACCATCAAAAGAAAGATAATACATAAGAAGAAAGCTTGAAAAGCTAAAAAAAAATACTGTTTTTTAAAATAAATTCCCCTGTAAAGCAGAAGAAAGTTATTTTAATAAATATATGGATGATGCACTGCGGAATATCAAGAAAAAATTCAGAGAACAGCAGCCTAGTTAAGCCTCTTTTGTGCTGACTCATGGGGTACTCTACAGCTTTTGTTCCTGTGAAAAAGAAAAGAACAACCTACAGCTCTCAAATGAATGCACATAAAATGCAAGTAAAGAGAAGCAGTCACTAAAGGAGGAAGGAATACACAGTACACTACTGCAAATGAAATGTGTGACAACAGAACAGATGTTTATGCATAGAGTATCTAGAAGACAACAGAGGTGACATAATTTATGGTAACAAGAGTATTTGCATAATTCTGTATCTTCCTAAAATGAAGCAGTGTCACAACACTGATGTGAAACAAATGTCATTAGTTTTATTGTAGAGGTAAAGTGGTGACTAACTTGGAAGACAAGGCAGACTGTGGAATTCTTGAAAGGGCAAATGGAATATCTTTTAGGATACTTCTCATGAAAGAAGTCAGCCTGACATTACAACTTTTGTTCTTCTTGCTCTACTGAGGCAGCAACTCCCATGGCACAAAACTTCAGCTCATATACTTGGAATAAATGGGGACTCTGCAGTCTCTTTTCAAGTCTAACAAACAGATTTTTTTTGAGTCTCACCTTTCTCCACCCTATGAGAGTAACAAGCTTCTATCTAAGTAGCTGCTGGTTCACAGTAACTTCTCTAGAAAACTCAGTCATTGCAAGCATTGGTGGATATCCTCTTTTGTTTCCCATGAGGAGAGATTGAGATAGCAAAGCAAATTTGACCTCAATGAACTACAAATCTTTTTCTGTTCATACACAAAAATATGCACAAAAAGAGAGGTGATTACAGACCTTCCTCCAAATGAGAGCAACCAACTCTGATTTGTCTCTTTGTCCATCGCCTGGTTACCTCTCCTCTACCTCCATTCTACTAAGCAATTATATGTGCACCAATTGTATCAATATCTTGCGGTAAACCAAAAGTGCTAAAAAGAAAGAGATTGTGGTTACAAAGAGTATCTGGAAGGCAACTGGAGGTAGCTCATCAAGGGTCCCTGGTCGTAAAGCCTCTCTAGGGCATGAATCATATGACAGTGGGCTTGAGTGGGTGGTTATTTTTTTCACAGTCAGCTAAGGTAATGAAGAAAAATCTTAATACCAAGAATTTTGTAAAACAATGGTTACTGCAATAGAAAAATCAAGACATTTGGCATATATTCAAGACACTTTCACAGGCCTGTTTCTCTGAGTATCAGGAAATTATCCCCCAGTGTGTTTCAGTGGCTTGTGTTATCACTGGCACTATGAAAGGAGCCAATGTATGATAGTGCATTCCTGCCTAAGGCAGGCATTGAATGGCATCCACAGCACCAAGACCACTGAAGATGTAGCTCCTGAACAGCTTTGTACGAAAAGAAGCACCTGCTATGGGTATCAAGGTAGAAAAGACTAGGTCAGACTTTTAGAACACAATATCTATTTCATTATTATATTTATATTAATAATTTAGAACTATATCTTCCTGTATGTGAGGTTTTGCTGTTCTTTACTCACTATTATTTAAAGCAATTTTAAAAGCTGCCTGGTAATTAAGGTCTTCATCTTGTAGCCATGGAATTATGTAGGCTCTTGTTCTCTTTTTCCTCTTTGCACCTTTTAAGGACAAAAGCAGAGACAGATTTTGCTTCTTAACTGAATTTTTCTTTGGGCACTCTGCTTTAGTTCCACCTTGGTATTGTCTGAACAGAAATGTTTTCTGAGGTTTCATAGTCTTTTTAATTGGCTCCAGAAAATGAACCCTCTAACTTTAAATTTCTCTACGTGACCAGTAGACATCACTGAAAGAAGACAGGGCTTTTAGTGTGGGGGTTTGATCTGGCTTGATGGCTGCTAATAAAAATAAAACATCTGAATGATCTTGCAAATAAATATACTAGATATATAGTGATGCATATCCAGGGTGATAGTCTAATTTATGTGACATGCTCTGTAGTGTTTAGGTGTAAATTATATTGAGCAACAAATTCAGCATTTTGAAATGTAATGGTGATTTATTTTCTGCTTCCATACAAATTCTGGTGATGATGTTTCTTGCTCTATTTTTCCTGCTATTTTCACAATGGTTACACAATTTCTTTTCACAACTAATGTTCATTGGGACATCATTACATCTGGGAAGTCAAGGTGCAAGTCATGTGATCACTGTGCTATTGGTGTTGCAGGAACTTTGACAATAAGCTTCCACCTGGGCCAAAAATTCTACACAAATCAGGAAATTCAAGTGTGGGGAGACAGATTGTGAGGAGACAAAAAGGGATAGTACTAAAAGCATTTATACCCTTGATATATTGCATCTGTGTTAATTATCTAAGAGTGGGAACAGCCTTGCCCTCCCAGCTATGGGTGTGATAAAGAGTGAGTTAGCTGGGAGTTCAGTTCCTTGCTCTCTCAGCTATGAGTGTGATGAAGAGTGAGTTAGCTGGGAGGGAGTTCAGTTCAGTTGGAATCATAGTTGGAGTCTGCTGGCTGTGCTGTGAGGAGGAAGGGACAGGAGGTCGTGCAAGGGACAGGAAGGGTAAGATGCTGTATGTAGGACAAACAGGGTTAGGCAGCCGTGATAGGGACAGAAAGGAGCGAGCCAGAACAGCAGAAGGAAGAGTGAAGACTGTGGAGAAAGAGCTGGGGCTGTGTGGAGCTTCCCTGTGGAATTGCTAAAGAGAAAAGGTACAAGAGACATTTAGATAACAAGGAGCTGATGCTTGAAACCTTCTGATGTTTTTACTGAAGCACTTTGAGTGCAGTGACTGTCTCAACAACCACATTCAGGTACATCAAAAATATCAAAAATATGCTGAAGTGGCATATGTGGGCTAATTACAGTGTTTTACATTAATACAGTTTAGTCCACCGTATGTTATGTTTGATGGGATGTGTTGCCTTCGGTTTTCTTTCAAGACACAAGATTTAACCGTGACTTTCCAGATCACCAAGATCAATGTGCCAGCCTAGATATGGCTTAACAAAATCTTGCAAGGATACCCAAAAAACATACTAATCTTCCTATGACCAGAATTGAACCCACAATTTAATCAGGTTATCTTGATTGAAGGCAATCTTTTTTCATATGTGTGTAATTAGACACCATATTTTGTAAAATGTAACATAAAATCTTAAACTACTTTCTTACCTTTCCAATGTCAGTTACTGTAAGACTTTACCAGCTGCAAGGAAGTACCTCAGGTCATTACATCTTTAAGTTACTTACGCTATAAATATTTCTTCAGTTCTATAAACGTAAACTAGATAAATACTTATAAATTCTGATTATAGGCTCTGATTTATAAATATCATAATTTTTTTTGTCATATAAATCAATGTAACCGCATCAAGTTTTATTGTGGTTTTTTCAGTTAGTACTTAGAGATAAGCTTCATCTCTTTCATCTGGTGTGAAATCTTAAGCACCAGGGATGGACTCTAGGTGCTTCTCGCTCATCCAGATGAATAACTACATTTTAATCTTGAAAGTACTTGATATCTTAAAAATTGCAGTAACACTATGCAGTGTACAGATTGAAGTTAAGGAGAACATTATTTTTCTGATTTATGATTCTGGTTCTTCAGCAAAGACGGTAAAATAACTTTTAGGCAAGTAAATTACAAAAAATGTTAGGGTTTATTATTCTATAATTTTTTTTATTTTTTTAGCTTGTTGTTAAGGCTTTAAGTCTGCCAGTCTAATAAGAGTTTTAAAATTTTGCCATTTTAGGTGAATATATACATACATAGAAATATATATATATGTACGCCTAATAATATAAGAATATCTGTAGTCTCAATCAGCTCTTGCTGTGGATAAGGAGTTTAGGAA
>VWYN01017317.1:187682-230218 GCA_013400075.1 Hippolais icterina
AAAAAAAAAAAAAAAGAAATTGGAGAAAGCAGCCAAAAAAAAAGAGACAAAACTATTTTTATGTAAAGTGGTGCATGAAGAAAGAAAAATAGACTTTTGTTATATTCAGTAAATGAAAAAAACCCAAACAAACATGGAAGAAACAGTGTGTTCTTTTACTATATTCTCTCCTAAGCAGGCCATCTTTTAAGTATGCACTACACTGTAAATTAAGTTTCTTTTCTCATTTTTACATCATCTCAGCTTTATGTGTTTCTACAAGTAATGTTCTTATCTTCCCTAAACCAAAAATATTTATGATGCAATCAATTTCTTAGGAAATTTGGTTATTGAGAAATTTATTTTTATTCCAAATAAGAAGAAAAAGAAGCTTGACTGTCTCCCACTGAGAGCTTTTTAGAAATCTCACAGTTTATTTTTCTTTGTAGGCAAAATATTTTGGACATACAAGTTCTGAAGTGTCAGGATATTGCAGAATGTGAAGAATGGAGGAAAACAACAACTCTATGCTTCTGCTTCCTAGATTTATCTAATATGACAGTATTTGTTTGTGTGCTGTTAGAAAAATCCAAGACAAAGGAGTTTTTTTGGGATATAGACTGAGTGTTAAGTAGTGATCACTGTGATTCTTTAGTCAGCTGTAGGTTTTGTAGTGAAGTTTGAATAAGGTTCTTTCGGGACAACAACTCCTGTCTGTATAGATGCACGTACTTCAAGTGGAGTCTGTTTCTGTAATATAGTTAAGTCTATTTATGCACAACCTCAAACTTCCAGCACTTTTCAATAGTTTTGCATCAACTTTTCAGTTTAGAGATTTGATCTCATTCTCCAATATGTTAATCACAGAAGTTATTTCAGGATTTACAGGGTGGAAATTGTGGCATTAAAGTCAAAAAGAGTTACCCAGCCTCAGAGGAAGTAGACTAGAACGCCTGATTTTCCTAGTGCAGTGTTTCGTAGATTTATTTTTATTGAATGATCTTGAAGTATTTTAAGAAATAAGGTATACTAACAGATTTTACCAATGAAAAATGTCTTTGCAGGAAAACCTCTGCGTATTTGCTAATTAACAGACTAATGTAGCCAATAACTATGACTACATCAGTTTCTGAAAATCTTTTTGTACAAGTTCCTTCAAAGGATGTCAGTATCAAACATATGTGACTATATTTTTTTCAGCAGATGTCTTTTCATATATTTTCGTTTCCCCAGACATTTGGGAGATGAAAGAATGTACGGATTTTCCTGCATGGACATCCTTAGGTAACATCTCACTTTAAGACACGAAAAACAAAAGATAAATAAATTTATAATAGTAGCAATTATACTGGCAGGTCTAGAAAACCTTCAAGTGTTTTGCATTACATGTTCTTCACACAGCAATTGTTGTTAGCATAATTTATGCTCATTTTGACACAGGAAAGAAGGAAAACCAAAAAGAGGAAAATGTGCAGATTAGAAGCAGAAGGTTTCTAGGCAATCTATGTGTTGATCTGATACATATTGAATTTGCTGTAGTTTCAGGAATGATCTTAAGTGTTAGTTTGCATTTTTGCTCTAGGGGGATTTTGATTAGATATTGTAAGAAATTAATTAACTTCTATGTTACAGACTCATCTGTCAGATTTTAATTTAAAATATGTACTTAGGACATAAACTAAGACAAAAATAAATTAATCTGATTATTTCACTTTCACTGGAGTCATCTGTGGGTCAAGGTCACAGAGTCTGATACTAAAATTAGTTTTGTAGGTGACAAAAAATAATAAATACATCCATTCAAATCACCACCATTAACTGTAATTTGCCAACAGCCCTTGACCACAATTTCATTCCACTTTTGGTGATGTAGTCATGTCATTCAGAGTTTGCTAATCTTGACAAGATCTTCTGGTGTGAAATTTGAAACCTCTCATAATTTTTGAAATGTGCTGCCTCTCATTCTCCATTCAGCACAGGAGGAGAGCAATCGTCAAGTAGTTTGGTCCCTGGCTGGAACTGGTACAGTGTTTGGGACTGGTACAGTGCTGTTCCTTCAAAAATCCTTCACTAGTCAGTGCAGAAGGGTGCGAGTACCTGAAAGCATGGAGATTGTAAGTATTCAGGATGTCTCATAGAGTACTGTGAACCAGAGTGAGGAACACAGTTGCTGTGATTTACCCCAACAGGTAGTTCAGCCCCATACAGCTCACTGTCCTACAGTGGGGTTTGTATCTCTTCTGCCTCTTATACTGTCCTGGCCAGAGAGGATATTGGAGGAGAAAGGGATGCACAGGAAGCTGGGAGGGGACATAGACAGGAGGCCCAATCTGGCCACAGGCACATTCCATACTATATAGCATCATGCTCAGCTTATTAACTGGAGGCAAGGCTGGCCAGGGGATATTGCTTAGGAACTGGCTAGGCATCAGTCAGCTTGTGGTGTGCAATTTCATTGTCCATTACTCTTAGGGAAACTTTCTTTTCTGACCAGACAGGAGTATTGTGGCAATCACACTGACACCACCTGAGCTAGGACCAAAGACCCTTTGCAGTGAACAGCCCCACATACACTGTCTTCTTATCAGCTCAACCCCAGGTTTCACACAGCAGAATCGCAGACATCTGGATCCTTAAAATAATTTAACTGCCATTCAGAAAGAGAATAACATCTTGAGCTGGTGCCTTTGAGGGGAGACCCTAAATAAAGGACTCCCTGAGCTTTTATACCCTCACAGTCTGTATGTGGTAAAGCCTGGGGTTTTCCAGCTGAGTACTCAACCCTTGCTGTGTCTGCCTCTGAGTGTTCATCTCTGCAAGTCCTCATCTCCAAAGTGTTGGCACTGGCTCATGGCTTTGTCTCAGGCTCCAGGCACCCAAAGCTCAACCTGCAGCTCACACTGCAGCTGCACACTGAGCTACCGGCATTAAATGTGTTTCTCAACATTCAGTAACTTTTTATATCCTAATTCTGTTATTATTACTGTGGTTTTTTTCTTTTTTATCCCATGAAACTGTCTTTATTTCAACTCACGAATTTGACTTTTTGTTGCATTCTCTATCCCATCCAACAATGTGAGGGGAGTAAGCAAATATCTCTGTGGTGTTTAGGTGCCAGATGGATTAAACCACAGTTACAGATTAATTTTTACCTTTATCTCTGGACACTATAAATCCATATTCAGAAAGAAATTTAAGACTAATATAGTCAAGGAAGACAATGCTTAACTTCATTTGCCTGATTTTAGCATTGAAAGAAAATTACCCTGACTTAACTATATCAAACACTTACTAAAAAATCTTCTTGCAGTTCTTGCTTTATTTTCATGTTTATCAATACATGGAGCATTGTTTTCTCTTCATAGAAGCACAGAAACATTTAGGTTGGAAAAGACCTATAAGATCATCAAGTGCAACTGCTAACCCAACACCTCCAAGCCCACCAATAAACCATGTCTCTAAGCACTGCAGCTACACGTTTTAAACAACTCCAGGGACAGTGAGTCTACCACTTCCCTGGGCAGGCTGGTCAATGCTTGACTATATTTTTAATGAAGAATGTTTTTCCTGATATCCAGTCTAAACCTTCCCTGGTGCAACTTGGGACCATTTCCTCTAATCCTGTCAGTTGTTACCTTGGAGAAGAGGCCAACCCCCACCTTGCTACAAGCTCTTTTCAGGCAGTTGTAGAGAGTGATTATGTGTCCCCTGAGCCTCCTTTTCTCCAGACTAAACACCCCCAGCTCCCTCAGCTCCTCCTCATCAGACTTGTGCTCTCAGCTCTGTTGCCCAGATTCCATGGGGGAAATGGGGTTGAGTTATTCAGAGGAAGGAAAGGGAGTAACAAGAAGAGAGGAATGTGTATGTGAGGTCATTTTATGTCCTTGAGCATAATGATCTGCCTTCAAAGAGGGAGATACTGGGTCAGGCCTGACCCTTGAGAAGAACATGAGGCTGCTCCTTCCCAGAATGTGCTGGAAGTGTTTGGGAGAGACCTTTGGGCCAGGACCAGGGCTAGCCAAGCATGGGGAGAGCTCAGAGAGTGGCACAGAGCTGGTGACAGTGGCTCAGGGACAGCAGCCTCGGTAGAGGCACACAGAAAATCCTCCTAGATATCCCAGATGCTTGCACTCCAGCAAGCTGCTGAGCACTGCTTGGAGGGAAAGCTTTAAGGAAAGGGATCTATTCCACAGGAACACAGTGGGAACCCTAAT
This sequence comes from Hippolais icterina, assembly GCA_013400075.1. Lineage (NCBI taxonomy): Eukaryota > Metazoa > Chordata > Aves > Passeriformes > Sylviidae > Hippolais > Hippolais icterina. The sequence goes on from VWYN01017317.1 coordinate 191,876, forward strand.
CTTACCTGTAGTCCTGAATACTGTAAAAAGAAAAGCTGTTAGTTCTGTTTCCTGCACACAGAAACCTCACTAGGGTGTCCTAGGAGAGAAGGTCTGGGCAGATGGAGCACAGAGATGTGACTGCCTTGGATGCTGTCACAGTAGGGTTTCTCTGCAAGTTTACAGCACAGTTTTTAAGACATTTTCATTGTATGTNGAGAGGAATAAACCTGAGGAACATTAAGTGATGCACAACAAATTGCTCACCAAGCACTGACTAATGCTCAGCCAGTTTCTGAGCAGCAATTAGTGGCTCCCAGCCAAATCCCTCCAGTTTAGTGACTGGACATGATGCCTTACAGGATGCAATATTCTTTTGGCCAGTTTGAATCAGATGTCCTGGCTGTGCTTCCTACTGGCTTCTTGTGCCCCTGCTTACTGGCACAGCATGGGAACCTGCAAAGTCCTTGACTTAGAGTAGAACTACGTAGTAATAGCTAAAACATTGTTGTGCTATCAGCACTATTCTTATGATAAACCCAAAATACACGTTTGTACCAGCAACCAAGAACAAAACTAATTATCCCAGTCAAAACCAGGACAGAAAGAATAGGTACCAAAAAAGGGATAGTTAACAGGGAAGGGACTACAGATCATAAAGATAAATCACACATATAGAAACAAACTTTGCTGTATGTCCTGGAATTAAAAGCCAAACAGGGTTTTATTGCAATAAGAGAATGAAAATAATTTATCACTAATAAGCAAATTTGTGACATAGCCATAACGTAAATAACTCATCTGATAGATGTTACTGGTTTTATAGATTAAAATGTCTGCTGTGTAATTTGCAAATGAAGTTATATGAATAATCTTAAACTTTAGGGATTCTTACAAACTCTGAGTAAAATGCTTTATTTCTGACTTTGTGCATTCTTCAATGAAAATGCTTTAATTAAAATACTGCTCCAAACTCCATCAATTTTAAAGGCATAAAACTGTAGCATCTTACAATTCACATAAAGATATAAAAAGTGTGAAATACTCATGTGGAGAATATAAAGAGGTGCAAATATATTTCAAATATAACAATTAAATGATAGACATCTATTTAACTGCAGGTGACATACAGTAGAAGATACGACTTGATAACATTATAATGTTATAAACACTTTCNAATGTCTTTGTTGTTGTGAGGGACCCAAAACTAGGTACAATATTCAAGATGCAATCTTACTGGAGTCAAAAACAAAGGGAAAGAAACTTCTCAAATCCTGCTGTCCTTTTCTATGCTCCTATGCTGTATTTCTAGTTCAACATCTCTTTTGGCAGACAGGCTTTACATTCTGTCACACTATGGATTAAAAAATTATCTTTTTCTTTCTCTCTTTTAAGATTTTGAATACTTAGCATAATTAAATTCTTTAATACTTCAGATTTTACTTTTAAAATCTGTTCTTTTTTAGCCTAAGATTCCTTATGTCTAATGTCATGATTAAAACCTACAAGTTTTTAAATTGGATTGTCAGAACATGCTAATTTCAGAGTTATTTTAGAGTTTCTTCCAGATGGAAATCTGTCTTCTCCCACGTGACTTCTGCCAACCTGAGCTAACTATGCTGTAATGTTATTTTAATGAAGAGAGAGACTTTTAATTGAGCACCTGGTTCCCCAAATGTGTCTGATTTTCACAAAATGTTTTGACTGGTTTTGAAGGTGTACTTGTGTAAAAGTGGCTGTAAAGAAAATGCAGATGGAATAATCTGCATAGATTTTTAGGAAACAAATTCTTCTAATAATATTGAATTTTTTGTAGTTTAATCTTACTTCCAAACCCAAATTGATCAATTACCTTCTCTATGCACTATTCTATCCTAATCATGTTTACAGAATGTTTTAGGGTCTTAAAAATCCCCAAAACTGTACCAAGAGGAATTTTCTTCAAGATAGAGGAATTGATATAATGTCAGGGGTTTACAATAATCTGGTAGATGATGCAAAGTCTTGTACTTGCAAAAAGTCGTGATGTATAGATGTAGCTAGATCATCTTATGTTTATGAATGTTTAGGCTTATTACATATGGCATCTATAATTTATATATAGGTGACTTTCATACTGCAAGACTTTAAGTTGCTTTTCTCAACAAAATAGCATTTCTGTAGCTTTGACTTAAAGACATAAACCAGATTAACTTTTCACTGAGAGGCAATAGCTTTATTAGACCAATTTGATTTAACAAAGAGTTGAGTTTTCCACAGATATATTTTTTTCTATTTGTGAAATAGAAAAACCTGTTTTCAAAACTAAATACATGTGCTGCTGCTAATAGTTTATGTTTAGTTTGGTTATTTAACTTGTAAGTATTGTGGTTTAACCCCAGCCAGCAACTAAGTACTGCACTGCTGCTCTCTCACCCATCTCCCTTCACCTGTGGGATGGGAAAGAGAACCAGAAAATAAGATAAAACCTTGTGGTTTGACATAGGAACAGCTTAATAAGTGAAATAAAGTAAAATGTAATAATAATAATAATAATAATAATAATAAAAGAGAGAGAGGAATAAACCTGAGGAACATTAAGTGATGCACAACAAATTGCTCACCAAGCACTGACTAATGCTCAGCCAGTTTCTGAGCAGCAATTAGTGGCTCCCAGCCAAATCCCTCCAGTTTAGTGACTGGACATGATGCCTTACAGGATGCAATATTCTTTTGGCCAGTTTGAATCAGATGTCCTGGCTGTGCTTCCTACTGGCTTCTTGTGCCCCTGCTTACTGGCACAGCATGGGAACCTGCAAAGTCCTTGACTTAGAGTAGAACTACGTAGTAATAGCTAAAACATTGTTGTGCTATCAGCACTATTCTTATGATAAACCCAAAATACACGTTTGTACCAGCAACCAAGAACAAAACTAATTATCCCAGTCAAAACCAGGACAGAAAGAATAGGTACCAAAAAAGGGATAGTTAACAGGGAAGGGACTACAGATCATAAAGATAAATCACACATATAGAAACAAACTTTGCTGTATGTCCTGGAATTAAAAGCCAAACAGGGTTTTATTGCAATAAGAGAATGAAAATAATTTATCACTAATAAGCAAATTTGTGACATAGCCATAACGTAAATAACTCATCTGATAGATGTTACTGGTTTTATAGATTAAAATGTCTGCTGTGTAATTTGCAAATGAAGTTATATGAATAATCTTAAACTTTAGGGATTCTTACAAACTCTGAGTAAAATGCTTTATTTCTGACTTTGTGCATTCTTCAATGAAAATGCTTTAATTAAAATACTGCTCCAAACTCCATCAATTTTAAAGGCATAAAACTGTAGCATCTTACAATTCACATAAAGATATAAAAAGTGTGAAATACTCATGTGGAGAATATAAAGAGGTGCAAATATATTTCAAATATAACAATTAAATGATAGACATCTATTTAACTGCAGGTGACATACAGTAGAAGATACGACTTGATAACATTATAATGTTATAAACACTTTCACTGCTAATGGTTTGTCATTGGCTTGTATCTGTTATAAGAAAAAAGAAATTTCTAGGTAATTTCTAAGTTTAGTTCCTAAGAAATAGTTAAGGCAAAACCCCAGGAAGTGGCTTCAGAAAATTTTATTGAGCTATAAAAACAGAAACCCTGTAGTAACTAATTTGCAGGAAAGATTGTTTTGATAAAATATGTATATTTCTTAATTTAAAAGAAAATTTCTATTCCAATACCATTAATAACAGAATCACACAGCAGTTTGGCGAAAAATTTTGACATTTATAGACTAAAATTTTTAATGAAGGGTTTTGTCGGATTTTGTTTCATCAAAATGCAGCTAAATATACATATATGTAGATATGTATAGAAAAATAATCAGTATTTAGTCAGAATAAAGCCTCATGAAAAAGAAGAAGTGTTGTGAGAAAAAGTCAATCCTTTTTTTAATTCTGGTCTTGTCAAGTGATACTTAACACAGGATAGATCAGAAGAATTTTATGTCATCATATGAGTAATTTTCCATCACATTAAATGAACCTCTTAGACCAAAGACTGTCTTTAAAATAAATGTCCATTTGTCAAAATAAAATTTGATGCTAAATCCTAATACACTCTCCTATCTTTGATCTTTCACACCAATTTGTGAAATTCTTATTCTGCTGCAAAGAAGATTAAATGAGTCACCTTTCAATCAGCATGTTAGGTTATATGATTGAAGTTCATCTAGACACCCACAGAGGAGTTCCGATAGACAATGCCAGGAGTGGGGCACCAAATAATGTTCTGCCAGGGTACTCTCAGCTCCATCCCTGTGGCAGTCCCAGACAGACCACTCCCTGTCCTCTGAGGGTGAGAGCAGAGTGAGGTTTCCCTGATGGGAACAATGAGGTGTTTGTGTGAGTGCTCTGAGGGTCTGCCTGTTTCCCGTGTACCTGGCATGTGGTGTATATGTTTTAAGGACGGGCCTCTGCAGGGCACGGAGATGGACTCAATGATCTTTGTGGGACCCTTCTGACTCAGCAAACTCTGTGTTTCTGTTGATGCCTTGGCAAGGCTGACCTGAAACAGAGACTGGACAGAGCTAGATAATAAGGTAGATATTTATTGCAAGGCCTTTAGGGTACACCTCAGGCAGGACCAGGGCTACACCCAAGGTGGACTTAGAATGGTCACAAAAATGGATGACTGATTACAAGGTCTTACACTTTCATAAGTTTTGGGCCATTTGCATATTGGGATTTAATTGTTTAATTACAGCTTCAGGTTGTGAGGTCTCATCCTTCTTGTTTCTCTCTGCCATCCTCTGTTGTTTATGCTGTTGGGCTGAAAGTTGTCCTTGGTATTCAACAGAAAAAGGATTTGTTTTGTCTACTTACCCTGTAAAGGGAGTTTACTAACACTTAATACTCAGAACTACATCCCTAGGCAGCACAGAATCTGAAAAACATGAAAGCTAAAACTTAAGGCATCACTGTGATTCTGTGATATAATTGCTTTGTGTGATTGTGCTTATGTCAGTCTTCCTGCTGGTTATACCTGGTTAAATCTGGAGCTACGGCAGCCTCATCTTGGCCACAGTATTTCTTCCTCTAGTAGCGTCTGTATTTTCATCTAACAATATCCATCTGATAATTGAATATGATACCTTCTAACTTCCAGGTAATCCTTTATTTGTGGTGTATCATTGCAAAATTTCCTTTAAAATATTTTCAGTATGTCTTAGGAATGATAGAAATTAATTGTGAGTATAAGATTGCTTTACTATCATGGAAAACTACTAATAATTTACTGAGAAGACAATTGAAAATAAGTTATAAACAGAGAATATAAATTACCATTTGATCTGAAGAACTGTTTTACAATTCCTACTCAGTAGTTTTGTTCATCTCGGTCTTGTACTCCATGACTTTTTTGGAGCTTCAAGTTCAAATGAACTTCTTACTTCAAAGCCAGATTCAATCAATCCAATGGTGTTGCTAAATTTTCACGTCCACACCTAGCAAAACTGCAAGCAGCAATTTGATACAATTCCATATTAGACACATTTTGCTTCTTGAAAGGTGTCTGTGAATTTGGAAGGCTGCTGAAGGGTTTCAAGCCTGTAGAAAAACCACAAGCCCCAGAAAATTAGCCAAATTATACTTTTTCTAGCTAACAGCACCCAGTGCTAAAGCATGATTAATGTCTAAATTACTGAAAAAACCCAAACTAAAAGATTAAGGGGAGGTTGGCATTGCAAATGAATCAATGAGTGAAATTAAATTTTTGTAGTTGTTGTTGTGATCTCACCTCTACATATTTTTCTAGTATTTTTAAGTGCAAAATTGCTTTTTTGGCCTATATAAAATTATTTCAATAAAACGTTATTCATTGCCTTTTTTACAAGGATTATTTCTGAGTGTGCTGAGTTCAGTTATTAGAATATAATGCCAGTAATGATTTTTTCCATACTGTTTATTAAAGCGAAAAATGTTTCAGATTTCTGTTGGCTTTGTTATGAGGGTTTTGGTTTATTTGGTTCCCTTTTTAAATTCTGTATAAAGTACAAATACTGAAATCTCTTTATCTTCACTTAGCTTTTATTTTCTATAGGAATATACAATGATATTCATTTCATACTTGAATGAACTGCTTCTGAAAGTGCACATCAACAAAATTTTCCAAGAATCAAACATAAGGACTATAAATGTCCTCTCAGAACAACTTGACAGCATGTCTTACTTTGTCTCTGACAGTCCATACCTATGTATTTCCTGAGTAGTAAACTATGCCTGTCCTTGAACAGATTTCTGACACTGCAGTTTTTTGTGAAAATAGGAAATAGTATAGTAAAGACCAAATTAATTTTCACCTGTGACCTCAAAAGTAATTAAGCCGTATAATTAATTTACTAAAGTGTCATTGCTGTTCTAAGAATTTTTCCACATAAACATGGAAGTTACTGGTTCTAAGTGGGAAAGAATATGCTGAACTGAAATCAAAGCATTGAAAGCTGACAGAAGTGTCATAAAAGTTCAATATCTGTTCTAATTAACACTCTGGAATAGTTATTTAGATGTTGCATCACTTTTCATTTAGAAGCCATGTAGCTTTGACACCTCTCTGATGATTTTGCAGAAATCTATTCATAAAATAGGTTTTTCCAGATCAAATAGTGAACTTGAAACTTGATATAACCTGCAAATCAAAAACTCCACAAATAGAAACACTTTATCCTCACTTATTTGAATGAATTTTTCAAGTATGGCCTAAAGTTTGAAGAGTCTCATGTTGTTTCTGTTTATATTTCCCTGATCTGCAGCCTGTAATAGTTCATTCTGTCTTAGCTATAATGCAGCTTTAACCCCTTCTTGCTGTAGTTTCTTAGAGAAATATTTTTAGCATTGCCATTGTTGAGACCAAAATTGTTGTTGACATAGTAAAATAGTAACATAAAATGTTAATATTGAGGATTTCAAATACTCTTTAGACTCACATCTGAAAACTCTTTAAATGAAAGCCAGTCAAACAAAAGACTTTCTAGCTTCTGGCAAATGTAATTTTGATTCAAATACTTCAGACTTAAACTGACAAAGTGGTGCTGGTCAGTGTTATAACACAGCATTATTTCTGGAAGTTTACTCTGTTGTTGGAAAACAAATTCTTTAGGAATCAAAAGGATGATGCTTAACAAAAATCAAGCACTTATTTTTATCATGGTTTTGCCCTTCTTTTTGATACAGTTTAAAAATCTGGTTTTATTGTCTTTTATTGTGTTTTCTGAATCATTAGATTTATTTTAATTGAAAAAAAAAAAAAAAAAGCAATCCCCTCCTTTGACCCAGCTACATTCAGACAAAAAAGCCTAATGGAATTCACAGATCCTCTGTCTATTCTCTGATGCAGTGTTTCTGTATTTAGTGAACTAATGATCTCAATTTTATTAGTGAGCTAGTATAATTATGTATTTTTTTCTTCAGTGCATGTCACAAAGCATGTATATGACATTTCCCTCTGTGATGTGTGCCATAATGATGTTATTTGAGCCCTTTTATCCCGTCTCTAAACAGAGAAGTGGTAAAAGCATTCTTTTTGTGTGAAAATACCCACATTCCTCTCAAATAATAAAAAAAAAATTCTTTCCCCTTTAGTAATTAAAAATTAATTGTTATTCTGAGGATTCCTTTAGTTAAAAAAGAAAAAAGTGAAAAAGAAAATGAAAGGGAAATATTCATAGACTAGAATTCCTACCTTAGAGCTAGCATTCTTAATTTTAGAAGAGGATCTTTACCTCTTTTCTTTTGAGGATATAATGACTATAAAACTACCTACGATGTTACCTAGGTCATGCTTTTGATGATTGAATATTATTTTGATAGAATATTGTTATTCATTGTATTTAGGGCGTTATATTATTGACAGGTTCATGGTGCTAATTTCACAATTTAGATTTTGAATTTTCAAAAGCCTGACTTGGAAATCTGGTTATACTTTTTACAGAAAAATGGTTTGTGAAAGTGTTTATATATAGCTGACTTCAAATGGTTCACAAATTAGATATGTGTTTTAGATATACCTGTTTCCAGTTTTACATCTAAGTGATTTTTCCATTAATAATAAACACACATGCAACTGGTAGAGCTGAACTTTTAATTTTGTCTTTGTGTCATTTTTTTCTCATAAAATTATTTTTACTACATTCAACAAACGTTCCTAAGGTATTAAATTCTTACATCTCCATTTACCAATTAAAAGCATGACTCTGTAGATTATTTTCTTCAGTGGTCTATTATGTAATTTATATATATATACAGGTAGGAGCAGCCATAAATTACTTCTTAGTTCCTTATTTCTAAATTTGTTCCTACTACTTCATTTTATTACAGCTTGCTTGTCTGATTTAAATGCTTAAAATTCTTTTAATCTTTTCTGGTTTGGTCCTTATATTTCTTTGATTTAGATGTCTTTACAAAATACTGTCTCTAATAACTCTGATTAACAGAACAAAATTAAAATCAAGGTAATTGTCTTCTACTATTTTTGGCCTTTAATACTTTTTTTTAAAACTCAAACCAGGTCTAGTGCTTGGAATCTTTTTTTCTTTCTTTATTATCAGCTAAGTTAATTTTTTCTTTATTGCTTTTTCATTTGTACTTTTGTTTTTCTCATATCTCACTGCCATTAACTCATCCTTTTGCCACTTTTTTTTCTTCATTGTAGCACTCTCTTTTTTTGTACGATACTTTAAAATATACTAAACACATTCATGGAAAGTGTTCTTTATCTCTGATTAGTTTATATTATTCAATCACAGCAGTTATTGAAGCTGAAGTACAAATAAATGGTCATATTCTATAAAAAATAAATAAATACTAAATAGAAAGTCAACACTTTAGAGGAGGATATGTATGCAACTTACTTTTTTTAGAACAATTTTTCAGTAAAATTCCTTTCCAAGTATTCTTTACATACTTTGTAGTAATTGGAAGGTGATCTATTATTTATTTGTCAAAAAAATGAAAAGAAAAAAAAATGGACAAACCTCATTTTGCTTTATCTTAATATATGTCCCTGACCTTTAGAAAATCATGTAATGTTGTATATTTTCAGTACTATTTTTAGTTATTGCAGAAAAAAAAAAAAAAGGATTTGAATATTAATATATAAAAGAATCTTCCCATATTGTTACTTGTATGATCACTGTATATAATTTTTTGGATGTAAGATCTATTTAGTCTGGGAAGTGAACACCTTGTCATGTCATCAACAAAATAATGATGCAAAATATCAAGTGGGGCAACATAAAACACAAACAGGAAATTATAACATCACTGTTTCTTTCTAATTTTTTAAATACAAAGAGAGAAAAATAAGTTTGTAAATTTATTCTAGGGTTAATCAAAAATCAGAAGGGAGAAAAGTTTGAAATTATGAAGCCTTTTGAAATGGATCTTTCGGTCACATGATTGAAGTACCAGAAAAATGTTAATCACAGTCCCCAGAAGCTTCTAAGAACCATAGTAGATTAGTGAGACAAACTTCAGAATTCATTGAATAAATTATGAGTATATTAAGCAAGGTAGCATCAGTAATCACTGTTATTCAAGTTTGCCACCTGCCTAGTGATTAGCTTCCTCTGAGCCTCATCATCGTAATGTTTTAATAAGGGGTTTGAATGAAAGTGAAGTGGTGGCTTCACAGCTTTTTATGGGAATTCTGTTCCTATTGATTGTGTGTAGCATGGAAGAAATGAAGTAGATACAACAATATTATGGAGTTTTTTCCATTACAGCTGTCCTGTGGGTTATTTCACTGGGGTGAAGCTTCAGATGGAGGTCTATCTTCCATAAACAATCTGATATTGTGTTACAGTGGATATATAGACTCTGGAAGAATTGTTTCCCACTTCTGGTCTCCCTAAATAATGTCTCTAGATAGGTTTATTTTTCAAACCAGAAAGAAAAATTGTTCACAGCTGAGGAATTTGATGCAATTGTAATTAGCTCACTGGTTTTGAAACTGAGTATTTTAATGAACCCCTTGTCTCTTAGCAACTTCAAATAAAATTCAGCTCCCATGAGAATTTTATCAAAATCCATATGTACCCATTTTTCACAATCAGGTTCTCATGTTGGGGTCCCTGTGCTTCCCCATAGAACACGCTCTACCCCACAAGTAGCACATCCTGACAAGACTCATAGACTTAATAGCTAAAATCTCTTTCTTCCTGTAGATCTCTACAGGCTCTCAGGACCATAATATACCCCATAATGTATTTCCACCACGCTTGCAGTAATTCACTTGCCAAAATACAATAAGGATTCAAGTCAACAAAAGCAGATTTGTGTTTCATCTTACATTTTGATCTCCGAAGCAATGCTTAAGGAAAACAAATTGAAATGCACAGTACTTGTTTTTGGGAACCCATTTGTGGTTTATTATTATAATGAGAAAAACAGGCCTAGCAGAAACGTTTGATCTACAGAGAACAACCTTCCATGTGAACTAAAAGACTGCTTCCACTGTTTAAAAGGATGAACAAAGATCAGGACAGTTCCAAGGGGTGGCAGAGGGACAGTGCAGACCTCAAAGAGTCAGCAAAACTCTTTACAGGAGTAATAGAAAAACAAAAAAATCACGATTCACTCTATCGCAACCCAAACCTGTAAACTATTCTTGAAAACTAAGCAGCATACTTAGTTTCCTATAATTGAATTTAAAAGAAACCCAACCAAACCCAACGATTTCTAGATTATTAATATGATTTTTCCCCATCAATTAATTACAAGGTAAAAGAAAAAAGAGGCAGTAACCTTTGGAGTAGAAGAATACAAATGGGAAATGCAGGCGTATTTTGTTGCAGCAGATCTCAGTAGTCCATTGCTGATTTCTTGAAGTAAGCAGTAAACAAGAAAATGTTTTTGATATTATGTCATCAGTATTGAAATACGAAACAGTTTAATTTACTGTTTGAGAGCCTGAGATACATAAGATTTGATTGGTCCCATTAGGAATGTTTTGGGGGTTTTTGATAGTTCAGGTTCATGGGTTTTTTAAGATTAGCATTTACTTTCCAATCTATAAGTATTTTTTAATGCTTTTGTTACGATGCAACCACATTTGTTCTATCAAAACATCTTATGGCTTGTTGTTGCCTGTTACTTTATCAGATGTCACAAGGAACAGTATTAAAGTTCATACAGCATGCTTTCAATGCACAATCCCTTTTCTATATTACAAAAAGACACAATTTGAGGAAAATTATAGATAATATCACTGTTTTAAAAGGATTGTACCGTATGCCGTAATTTTTTACTTTTATTGCAAGATTATTGGGTTTTTTTCACAGTTTTATCATTAAGAAACTTACCATAATGAATATGTAGAGTAAGCAATTAAGAAATATGAGGGTTTCACATTTTGTGAAAATATAGATAGTAAAAGCCTTTATGCAAAAAAAGAGACGTTTAGAGGCTGTGATGGGGTAAATTTGGGGGGTTGTAGAAGAATAAAGGAATCTTTCTTACTCCTTTATTAATGTATTGAATCATCAGTCCTATATTTCTGGAAAACTGGGACCTGCTCCTTGGGACTTCACAAGAGGTGTTGCAGAAGTTGTTTACAAGCCTCCTTCACTTGCTGCCACATTGCATTTGTGATGCCCTGATCCTCCACTCTACCTCTCCCTTACTTGATTTTCTCACAGATGCGATACTTTCCCCCTCTCCTGGTTCGTGGAGCATCACTGCTTGCAGGCAGCATTTTCCTCAGGGAGGAGGAAGGAAGCAATAGGGAGTACATAGAACAGGGATGAGGGGAAAAGCGCAGTTTTCGTTCCAGTTTAAACTAGGATGTTCAAATCCAAGGATCAGACTGGCTATAAATGGCAACAGAGGAGAGCAATGAAGTTGAGAAGGGATTATGAATCCAATGCACAGCGAGATGATTGTTAAATAATAACAAAAAAGTCTTGCACAGAAAAACAAAAAGCTAATATTGCAGACATCAGTGCCTAAAAGTTTTGATGTTTGATATAGTACACACATAGAATCATAGTACTCCTAATATATCAGCATATAAACATCACAGATGTATGTGATGACAATTCCTTAGTTTTTTAGAAGATATTGCTATTGGCTTGTTTATGTTTGTTTGTTTTCAATTGTTGCCCCACTCAGAAATAATGGAGCTGAGGTTCCATTACTCAAATAGAATAAATACAGGGAATGAATAATGCAAATGATATAAATAACTGCAAGCTATCAGAAGTTTCTCCTTTCTCCAAAATATGCTCCAAAATAGGTATTACCCTCTCACATTCTTTTTCTATCATCCATTTACTCTGTGGAGTTATTTATAATTTATTGCCTACCCATAAATTTATTGCTTACTGCTTCCTGACATGTATGGGCTCCTATGTTATTTCTTTTGACATAACAGAAATCATGACTTCTGGAAGAGATTTACCCATTCTTGTGTTGATACAGGTGCCCTAATGATTCTGTCATTGTTTACTGTGATTTAAAATAGCAACAAAAATTATTTATCTGAATACGTCCTTCATTCCATTTACCTAGGCTTTTTGGTTTTCCCTGAGAATTCATAACAGACATTACCTGGTTGAAAGAGAAGTGATAAATGTTTTATTCTCAACAAACAAAATCTCAAAATAAGGATATGAATCAGGACACAAAGTGGACTGATTTTTGTGCATTTGAAGCATTTTCCAGGTTATCAGATGTCTTACCTTTCATTACTCTTTAGAAAAGTATAGTTTCATATGTACAGCCTTACAATTCAGTCTGAAAATTTATCCTCGTTCTACAAGTGTCAGAATACTTCATAGTAATATAAGACATGATTATGAATAATATGTAATAAAACTTGATTAATAGATAGTACAGGATTTTAAGAATGTAGTTTTTATTTTTTTAATAATTTTATAAACAATTTATTGTTTAATATTTGATTACTTTCTTAGATAAGTGAAAGCTTAGGTAAAAGAAATATCATTAAAAAATCTGCCTTCTTCCTCTGTGACTTCACTTCAAAATGCAGCAAAATGAACAATTAAAATTGCCACAGCCAGAAATTTTGTATTTAGAACTTGTTACATTTTCAAAGGAATTGATACATAGAACAATGATAACATATTGATCCTTGTTTGAAATTAGAATGCTCATAATAAATTATATTCTAATAATTTATTTATTTTTTTTTAGGTGGATGTATATTGGTCTGACAGCGACCGATGACATCATGGGTATAGACAAGTGATGAAAAATGGATCATATAGTTTTATCAATGATTCTTCAAATACAGCTACAAAATAATGATTGAGAGCTGAAGTGTAATATAAATTTGCTTAACTATAAGAGCAGTTTTAGTGGCAAAGCTTATTGTAGCCCATAGATTATCCAGTGGAGGAGAATTATGTATTACTTCTTCCTCCATAAGTAACAAATTAATCAAGCTTCAAAAGGCCTTGGCATGTGGGAGGCAGTGAGAATCTTCTTGTTTTTTGAAGCAGTGTGAGAGGATCATAAAACTCAGTATTCAAAAAGGGTTGGGTTTTATCCTGCTTTATAATAACTATATTCATATTAATATCACATGGAAAAATATGCCCAAAATATTTATCTGGATAAAACCCATTAAAGTTGTAGGACTGTTTTACAGTACTAATTTCTAATGCTAGTTTATTGAAATATATGTTGATAAAACTGAATAAGGTTGGTCAGGCATGCATTTCTCTGTCTTATCAGAGTAAATACCAGTCCTATAGTTTGACTGTAAATTAATTATTTTTAAAAGTACTCCTAAATTCGTGCAACATAGCATTGATTCTCTGACTGAATAAGATACTCTAGAGACAAATATAGCAGATAAGACACTTTTCAGGTTTGTATATGCCAGCTTTAAACTTTTCTTTGACAATTGTTATTAATAAACCCTACTATCAAAATATCCAGGAAATCCTAATGTGCTTACTCTTCCATCTCTCAGTGTATACTGGATATTTTCTACTTTTAAACACGAAGACAAATTTTAAAATACTTTCCACTGATAACACAAGGATGTTAAAATACTTTTACAGGTTTGGCCATAAGAATTTCCCTATCTGTCCAAGAAATGGGATAAGTCCTGTGCAGAAGNAAAAGTCCTTGTGAAAAGTTTTTTGGGGTTTTTGTTTTTTTTTTTTTTTTTTTTTTTTTTTTTTTTTTTTTTTTTTTTTTTTTTTTCCTCCTAATGGGTCTAATATAAAGGATGCTTTTAACTGTTATTTCATATAAAATAGGGTTTTTTTTCTCTACCTCTGATAATGTTTTTCATGCAAAATATTTGAAGTTTATGAATGATAGGGAGCTAATATTTTCTGTGAGGCTAAATATTATACTAATTACATAAAATTCCTGTCAGTTTCTTCTAGTTCAGATTTCTTCCTTTTAAATTTACTATGATAAGTAATAAATGTAGGTAACCAGAACTTCAGCAATAAAGATTTTTATATTAATGTCAAAAAATGTATCCAAATTTTTATTTCTAAGCAAGAATTTTAATTATTTTAGACTTCCACATATGGAATAAATGTTAAAATAGTCTTTGTTTTTTGATGCATTTTTTTGTCTTCCTAGTCTATGCTGAAACAATTAATTGCACATGATGTTTCTTTTTTAAGATGTATCTTCAAATTAAATGGTAAGATATTTTCTGGTTTTTAGTTTTGTTTTGCTTTTTAATTCTTATAATCTAACTGCCTCGAAGTAGTTAAAATCTTGTTTAGATGGGTTTTGGTAGGTGTTTTCAGCTAGCTTTATGTCCAAACTGCTGAAATAATGTCTACACTGCAAAAATAATGCTTAGATTTATTTTTAGAGTTCTTGAAGATTATTTACATCTAGTGAATGTCTAGACCCTTTCAACTTGCCTTTTATATGTCCTTTTAAGTGCAGGAAGATACTGAATATCATCACTTTTGCTAATATCTTGTTCATTGATTTTGATTCTTTGGGAAGTCTCTTAAGTTTGCAACATTTCAGACTCCAGAAAGGATCAAGTCTTTGTTTAGAGGCTGAACAGAGTAGGCTGATATTACTTTTGTTTTTGCAGTTAACTATACCCATAAAACTGAAACAACAGATGATAAATCAACCAAGACATGAGAGGAAAAATATTATGCATACAGAGGCTTTTATGTAGCCATACAAACCAGGAACATCTATTTATTAAGGCACAATGTAACAGACAGCCAAGATAAGCTGATTTTTATTTTATAAGTAATGTAATATTAATTTTGAAGCCTGATTACACTAGTGGTTTCCACATACTTTGTCAAAATAAATTTTCATTTTATGTTTAATTGGGTTGCTGTCATTATGTTAGTTGCTGTGATTTTTTCTTACAATAAAGAGTTATAGCAAAGATTTTTTTTCACTCAAATAACTATAATGTTTTCATATTTTTATATTACCCTTATATGCTTTTATGTTTAGTGAATTCTGAATATTTAATGTCTCCATTCAATTTAGGAAAATATAATCGTAATATGCTGAGAAACAAACTATTCTTGAGACGCTCTTGGTATCTGTCTTAACAAAGAGGGTTCTGTGCAGTAAGAAAACACTATGAGGTTTGGTTGGGTTTTTTTTAACTACCAGCATTTTTGAGGTACAACATAAATCTATGTAACTTTAGTTTCAATTTCTTTTCAAGTAAAATATAGACTGGGAAAATATATTGAAGCAGAAGATGATTTTTTAATACTTTCTCCATGATAAGGGCTTTCTTTCTCTTTATTTTGTTTTAATATAGCAATGTCCAATAAGACAGATGAAATTATGTGATTAATAGGTGCTGTCTGACTCACGATTCACTGAGCTCTATCATAAAAGTGTTGTTGCTAGTACCGTGAAAATGTGTACCTGAAACAGGAAGCCCAGAAAACACATGAAACGTACTAAAAAAGGGTTTCAGCTTTTCATGGAGTTCTTCTCTCAAACAAATTACATTTTACTTGTAACCTCAATGTGGTCAAAGGTACAAAGGATATTTTATTAATGATGCAGTAAAATCTGTTGCCAGAGATATGACATCATCCACCAAGTCCTCCCAAGTGGACTCCCTGGGAGGAAATATTTAAGATATCTTGGTCCAGTGCACAATAATGAGATGAAAGGGTTTGTGTTTTCATATCTACAGATAGTACAGTGCAGCTTTGATATGAACCAGGTGTTTCAGGGCATCTCACAATTTAACATGACTTATATTTTAAGATCTAAATGAGGATAATATTTAGGTGACTTAGATAATTCATATTTCCCAAGATATATTTGAAATTGCTGTTGAAAAAAACAATTTAGAATGAATGAGTTTGGACAAAATTAAAAACAGTGCACCTCCAGACGTGTGAAATTACAAGAAGTCATACATACTCCACTGTTTAAAGTGGAAAGAAGTGCCTGTGTATGGATACATACTTTAAGTGGTGAAAGGGTATTTGATTTGATGTGGCAGATAGCCTGGGACTTATGTGATCACATGTACGTGTGCTGTTGTTTTAAAACTAGTAGAAAGAAATAAATGCTTCTATAACATATGCCACTTTATTTAAAATTCTTTCCAGAATTCTACTTTTTCTTAAAATAATTGTTTCCTTCCACTGACTGTAGAAACACATCTGCACTGTTGTTCACTGAAGCAAGAAGGAAACAAATCACAAAAAACATTTTCTGATATGAATATCTATTATATAGATAGTAAAGTGTATACACACATACTACAATTTATTCTGGTATATAGAATAAGCATTTAAAATTATATCATATTACAAACACAATTGCATATGTATTGTTAAATATGTCTCACATGACATTTAGTTGTTGAAAAGATGCCTTGATTGCAAATCAATATTCTCTAAATCAGAGAAATTACTTGTAGACACTGAATTAGTTGCAAAAGTTGCCTGTTCAGTTCACAAATTATCCCTTTAAAAGAGAATTATTTTGTGAGATTTTATTGTATCAACTTCAGAAACAAATGTCTGAACAATTATTTTTTTTCTAGAAATTGTACTGGCAAAAAAAAAAAAAAATCCAGAAGCAGAGAGGTAGAAAGAGTCTATTAAAAAAATATGTATTTTGTTACTTGCAAAAGCACTAACACTGATTTTCTAATAGTAGGAACTTCTGTACCCATATCTGACAGTTCAGCACTCAGTTTACAAAATCTCCCCTGAATTAAATTGTTTGTCAAGGAGAACAAATCTTTTTCCCTTTTTTAAAAAAAAAATTCTCAGAATAACAGAGTTTCAAAACCATAAAGCTGGAGTTGTTATGGAGTCCTTAAAGGGAGAGCATTATTTCACATAAAATAGTCCTTATGCAAAGGGAAAAAAATAATTTCCCTGAGGCTGCATCTTAGATTTAGAAGCATTTTATTTTTCTTGGAAAAAAAGAATTCAGGTATTCCCTGATAAAATCAGATATATTGACACTTGTACATTTTGATGTACCCTTTCTATTACAAAACACAATTTCTTTGTTGAGCCTCTTTGAGATATGACATAAATCATGTTGAAATTAAATTTTGGATTGATTACTGTATATTGCTTCCTTCAGTAGCAAAAAATTCTAGTCACCTATACACAAAGTACAATGGAATATGCTCAAATACAGAAATCAGGATGTTGTTGTTTCTTCCATTAGGTCAGGTGTGGGAATTTAGAAATTATACTGCTAAGCAGGCATAATTGGGAAAAAAAAATCCAAACAATGCATGCATCTTATTCTAATATCCAGGTAAATTGTTGTAAGTGTAAAAGAAAAACAAAGATAAAATATTCATTTACTTAGGAACTAACAAGTTCCATAGACTGTTTAATCAATATTTACACTTTCTCCCTGTCTTGAGGAGCACTAAAAAGGGATCACTATTGTCTTCAATAGTCCTCTGTAGCAGTTTGCATTTCCTCACATTTAATTGTGACACTTTGTGTTTATGTTTCTGTAGGATCTTCCATTAGTTCTCTCACATCTCATACATTTCATTAATTCAAAATCTATTATCTCTCTTTCACCTTTCCTTCCACTAGAAGGCCCTGTCTCAAGTGTTTCAGGTATAAAATTACAACAGCATAAAAAAAACCCCAAGTTATACATACATACATACATACACATGTGTGCTCATAAACATAGGTTTATTTTAAGAATAATTTCTGAATTCTGCTTTGATGACAGTTTCTTATTACTTTATTTCCTAATGCCTCAGTAAAAATGGATTCTTTACACCAGGAATGAGAACAACAAAGGGGTAAATTAGATGAGAGAATAATTTGACAACTGAACAATTAGACATAATATTGATTCATGACTAAAAAGACTCCTGGCCTGCAAGAGGAAGAAAATTTGCATGAGTTGGTTTCAATTTATATCCATGTAAAAGAAATATGAGCTTCATCTTCCAAGAAGTGTGTGAGGATGCTCCTGCAGTCGTAAATAGTTCTATACAGAATTGAGTACTTACAGATGGAAATTCAATCCATCAGAAGATGAGTATTCATTAGTTTCAGAAGTCTTCAAATTGCGTGTTTCAACCTTTGGCAAGCAGTCTTCTGTTTAAAGAAAATCTAAGATTTTCCAAACACAAATAAAAATTGTCATTTTCTGAAATATTTTAATGGGAAATAGAGATAACAATACTGTAAATGAAGTTTAAGCAAGATTCCATTATATGACTGTATTCTAAATATTCAGTTTTGTTTTCTGAGACTTAACAACTTGCTTAACTCTGAAGTAAATTATGCTCTAAGGACACAGTAGAAGACAATATAAACAAAACTATATCTGACTCTTGTCAGTCAAATGTCTATTTAAATAGTTAATCAAAACTTTTTTATCAATATAAAAGAAAAAAAAAGTGTTTGCTGTATTTAAAATTATATACATTAACTGCATACAACAAAACAGAGGTATTGAACACTTGGGGGATTAAAGATATTTAGTAACTCTGAAATGTAAAGGATATTAATTTAAAAACTTGGAATTCTCTTAGAACAGGTAATTTGACTTCTGGAAGTTCCTTGGTTTTATTGGACTTACATATCCTTATTATTATTGCTATTAGAGTTGGCTGAAGCATGTTAGATTGAAGAAAACCATGGCTGTACTTTATTTAAAAGTAGATGCAAATTATCAGATGTTTGGTTATATTTATTTAAAAAAAATCTGTTTAAATATAAATATATGCATTTAGGAAGGTCTAGTATTATAAAATTTTTAATTGCAATGGACTTTGCTCAACTGACAATGCGTTCAACCTATTAGCAGACACATTAAAATGACCTGAGGTAGATCCTAGAATGTGGAAGAAGAAGCCTTTGGAATCAACTACTACTCCCAGCAGAGGACTTTTGCTGTCATGACTTCCCATACAGACCCTTCTCAGAAAGAAATACCAACTGTAAGACTCACCACAAGGAAGGCAGAAGTCTAAGGATGAACACAGAGAAAGACACTGATGATAGGAATTATAAAATATATATTATATAAAAAGACATGTAATATATAGAGAGAGACATGTTGATTTATTAGAAATAAAACTCATACACAATTTCATCTGCATAAGTGGTAATTTGACTGCAATATTAACTTGTTGGCTAGATTTGCAAAGATTTTGATAAGAACAAAACCAGACAGGTAAGACTTCAAGAAATGTGTTCTCTAACTCCAGAGAAATAAATTGATTATATTATCCTCTGAACAAAAGTATTTTCTATCATTACTAGGGTGAAAAAAAAAAAAAATCATCATCCAAATCTTGCATATATACCTGATGGATGAGAAGAGTATGAGGCCCCTGGGATTTTCATGTAGAACTGTCTGAAACAAGAAATAGAGGTGTTGTAAAGACTTTGAACATATTTTCAGAATTTTTATAGCAAAGAGAAGTTGAAGGTGGTTACATTTCATTGTATTCAGGACTTAGTTGACTAATGTTTTGAATGATTCCTGTTTAAGAAATCCCTGAATAGTGCAGACATGACAAATCTGAACTCCTTATGTATTATAAGTATTAGAAATGCAAAATTTCCCTTTGTTTTTCATAGCCTAACTAGGTGACATGGTTTTGTTGACTAGGTGAGGATTTGTTTTGTTGGTTTGGTGGGGTTTTTTTTGTGTCTTATAGAGTTAAGAGACATAGCCCATAAAGTAACTGAAATTTAATTGTAATGATTTGTCATTTATGAATAGCAGAAAGTTTAAGTGCATGAAGAGTGTGGCATTGGAAAGACTGTATGAAATGTAAGTATTAATTTTGTCATGGTAACTAGAACACTACAGTGGCCAAAGATGTCTTGTCATCAGGGGTTAGATGCACGGGGGTGAGACTAGGTATTGTATGCATTACAGAACTGTAATGAATGTTACATTATGACATATTTATTTTCTCTGAGAAGAAAACAATGGTGGGTAGCACAGAACATGGAGCAGTAGGGAGTTGTTAAAAATATGAAGAACAGCAGGAGTATGAAGATGTGCAACTGAGGAAATTTATGAAAACTATAGAAAAGCAGAGGTCTGTATCCAGTTTAAAGACAGAGAAAAGTCAGGTTATAGTCTTGAAATATTTTTACTAGAAGATATAACACCAGCCCTGAATGCAATAAATTGAGTTTAGAGGAAGTAGGACAAGGATAGTCAATGAAATCCACACCAAATAATTATGTGAGTTTTAACAATTTCTATGGTATCAGGCTTTAGTACTGTATGCATACTATTCAATTTTAACTACGGATGTCAGGAGGGAATAAAATACTCCCTGCGCTACACCAATATTTCTGAGACTTGACATAAAAAGAAAATTGACTGCAGTGGGCTGACCTTGGCTGGCTGCTGGACACCCACACAACTGCTCTCTCACAGCTCCTCCTTAGCAAAACAGGAGAAAAAGAGAGCCTGCTGCAGCATGGGCTGCAACTTCCTCCAGGGTATGTCCACCTGCTCCACAGCAGTTCTCCATGGGCTGCAGGAAAATCCTTCTCCAGCACCTGGACCACCTCCTTCCATTCCTCTTCCCTGACCCTAGAATCACACAGGGCGACATTTCAGTTGCTCTTCATTGCTTGCTCATCATTTTACCCTTTCCTAAACCTGATCACCCTTAAATGCCACGGGCATGGCTGAGGGGCTCAATTACATCCTGTGGCAGGTCCAGTTAAGCTGACTGGCATTGGCTGTGTCCAGACTGGGGTGGTCCTGGCTGCTCCTCACAGAGGCCTTGCTGTCACCATTGCAAACACCTGGGCACCTGCACCCAGTTGTAGCAGGATGCTCTGTCTGGAGGGGGATTATACATTTGTCTTGGTTTTGAAAGACAGTTGTCTGACAGGGATAGCTAGAGCTTCCCTTGGAATGGAGAATGTCACCCCCTTTCCCTCCAAATTATTATAATTTTACCATTAGGGGCTTTCAGGCAAAGATATGGGAATAGGAGTAACAGTTCGTTAATAGGAATAACAAAAAAAGAAAACAAAATACAAATGCAGTAGTACAAAGACAAGCAAGCAAGAAAAACAAAAGTCCTGGAAAAAATCCTGACAGAGTCAGGGATACGACCTCACAGCCTGTTGGTAAGGGTGTTGGAAGCAGTCCAAATAAATCCTATATGAAGTTCTGTGGAGTACAGATAACGGAGTAGGAAAAGTCCAGTGGTGGTGAGATGAGTCCAGTCTTCCTCTGGTGGAAAAAACCAGATGCCTGGCATTCCTGAGTCTCAGTTTTCATCCAGGTAGGAATGGTTGGCTCCCCCTACACTGGGTGGAGCATCTCACAATGGGATGATGTCATGTGTCATGTCATTGGTGAGCCTTAATAGTGGTGAAGGAGATAAGAAACACTGCCACACCTGGTTTTAACAGCTGGCCCATTATCAGAAGGCATCCACCCCCCTCCCCCCTGGAGTTACAAGAGATAAAGAAATATGTGCTTTTACAACAGATGAAATAGAATACAGATATTTTGGTTACCCAACCCAAGACAACATTTTGACCAATACCCTTTCTGCAAAGCTATCAGTGGTGAATAGAAAAGGAAGTGTCATGCTGCTTTTGCTGTTGAATAATGCTGGCAAGAGCCTTAATCATCAACCCCAAAGTTAAAGAACAGTGTCTCCTCATAGAAACTGGCTCCAGCAAAGATGTGGCAGACCTGATTAAACACCTGATAAAGGAACCAATGATTAATTGTACTGATACCTGATCTAAAGATGCTTAGCTGACACACAACTGACAGTAAAGCATTTTATAACTTACATTATAAAAGCCCAGTCCTATTGC
The DNA here is from genome assembly GCA_013400075.1 of Hippolais icterina. NCBI lineage: Eukaryota > Metazoa > Chordata > Aves > Passeriformes > Sylviidae > Hippolais > Hippolais icterina. The sequence continues at coordinate 214,176 of VWYN01017317.1, forward strand.
AGCAGCCCTCTTTGGCCAAAAATGAACTAAGACACAGACTTCCTATTGAATACAGCATGAAAAGGGTTCTGGTTAATTCCTCTTTACAGCTTAGCCATCCTGACTCCAACTATTCACTAACTCTGGCTACAGCAAGCTCCTACTGTATGTTTCCCTTGTAGCCTCTGACTGCTGATTATGTCTTGATAAGCTATGACTGCAGGTATTAGTTTGCAGACTCTGAATGCAGGCTTTTACCTGGCTAGATTATGATTGCAGATTCCAACTAAAGGCTCTAACTGCGGACCCAAATTGACCTCACAGCAGCAATTTTCTCTCCCAAGGTTCATTCTACTTCATGATTTTCATGTTCCTTCTCCCTTAAGGTTCCTTCATGATCATCCCTCAACAACTAACCTCCTCCCTTTTATCACACTTATCTTTATTGGATATAACTGTTACTCATCTGGAGTGAGGCTTTATTGAGTAATTAACACAGCTGTTAATTATCAGGGGTGAGGTCGCCTCTATTCCCTTCTACACAGTCCCACATTTTAATGGTAGGTTTTCCTAAAATACCCTTTCTTGAGGTGAGTATGATGGTATAGGTGAGTAACATAAAGACCTGCATAATAATTGGGGGGGTTTGTCAGATTTGATATAATTGCTTTGGCATTACTCAAAAATAATGCACTATAGTTATAGCTATCCACACAGTGCAATAAATAATCCTGATTAAGATATTTTAGTCTAATCATTATCAAAATAAATGTAAATAAATAATTTATTTACATAAGTATGTTTGTTTTGCCATTTTTGATCCTGAAAGACAAAGTTGTTTAAAGGTTTAATTGCACCTATGTAATTGTTTAGTCATTAAACATTGACTAAGTCTGGGGCTAAGACTGAATCCAGGCACATCCAGGCTCCTCTCTGAGAAGACGGGCAGGAAGCAGGGAGGTCCTATCTGTGCCTTGTGATTCAAGGGGAGGACCTCTCTAATGAACTCTCTGTGAAGGTCCCATTCTGCCTTTGATGCCAATACATTGACACAAGGTACTGAGATTAATTTTGCTTGCTGACTACTTCTTCATGAATAACACTTTTTTTTTTTTTTAATTGCATGTATCTACAAAAAAGAATTACATCAAAAACTTCTAGCCCCATTCTAAGTCCTTCATTCATTTAATCATAATTTGATATTATTATTTGTCTCATTGACTCTGAAATGGACATACTCTGAGGAGACAAATGTGAAGAACAAGATACCACTCTACTTCTAGTCTGAAACAGAAATGAAGCATTACATAATGTATGATTTCAGCCTCAGGGTACTTCTTGTGTATGATGAATTCTTTTATTTACAATAATTTCACTTTAAGGGCTAAGAAATCAGGGCATATAAATCAAATAATACTCAAAGCAATGTTCATATAAACATCCATAAAATTATATTCCTAGAGAGTAAGATACAGTAATGAAGTAAATACAAATCCTTTATACACTTGAATGAATCCATCTGATGTAAGAGGTTAAGCAAAAGCGGTGTAACCCTGAGAACAAATCCTGATATAAACTTTGTCTGTTGTTTGTTATGGTTTGGGGTTTTGTTGGTTTTTTTGGTTTTTTTTTTCTTTTTGGCTGATTACGTAATAATAATTAGCCTTGCTTTTCTAATGCTAAAATTGGATTATATTCTTGTGACCAACACAAAATGCAGCAGTACTTCATTGGAAATGAAAATATTAAGTGAAGCAAAGAATCCTTATGCCACACAGTCTGTTTTGTTTCACAAGTCAAATATGTTTTGTTTAGTTTAGTTTCCCTTTGGAATTTCATTTTAAGAAAAGGGAATATTTATCTTAATCCTGAAGGCTAAATATCCATATGCTTCAAAAAGATATTTCAACATGATGAGATCTCCATGTTAAGAAAACATACAAGAAATCAGGTTTCAAAAATAAGCAGCTAAGAATTTACCCTGGAAATTACCTTGGAGAACCTACAGAATCTTGATGGAAGTCAGTATGAAAGAATAGAGGCAAAATTTACTTTCCAGACCCTAATGCCAACATGGAAGACTACAGAGACTAAGTTATTTGTCAAATAATGAAGAGAAAAAAACCCAACTGTCATGAAAGTAAGACAGATTTTAATATAATTCATTAATTAATTTGCCTCACCAAGATAAAATGGGTCCATTTTTAGATCTTATAAATGGATATGGTGGATATAATAAGCCCTCTGAATGTTCTCTCATATGCAAATGACGGTCAAAACAAGTGAAAAATACTTAGAAGTACTGGCAATAAAAACATAAACATAAAACCCATATACAGGGAAAATTGCAATATAGAACAGTGTAACACTACCTAGGAGTTGAATAAAAAAATTATATCATTTCTACTTTCCTCTGCAGCATGTTGAGAGTAACAAAAAATATTTATCTTCCCTAATAAATAAGGAAAACCCTCTCCTAGGATCTACTCCTAATCCTTGGAGTAAAATAGTAGTACTTAGAATTTGGATATATTTAAGCCCTGGGTTTAAGTAAACCTCTGACAAAACATGCCAATTTGTTCATAACTGCTGTTAAAATGTTTCTTTACCAGCTCTGATCCTCAGGTAATCCATCTACATTCAAAGCAGAGCTGTCTTCTTCCCAGAATGTATGTGCTTCATCAATTGAAAACAGAACCACATAAAACAGCTACAAGAGAGCTATCTCAAAGAAAATAGATCACTGAAAGAAAGAAAAAGGCAAACAATCAGGCTGATACCATCTTAGCTGAGAAAGTGCCCCAAATTCACAAGTTCTAAAACAAATTCTGAATGTAAAGGATGGAGATCTAGAGTGTTTGACAGTTAAAAAACTAGGGTTCATTTATAGAGTATTCATTCCAGTTTTTCAATTTACAGTGTTATCTCAGCTCTCCTATATATAATGACTGCAACTGATGAGGGGAACATGAGAGGGGGATGTTTTCTGTCTCCAGCAGTTAGGGAAGCTGAGATGAACAGATGGATTTTACTGCATTATTTTTTTCTATTTCAGTATCTACCTAATACAGTGATTCTGTAAGTGGTTGAACAATAAGCCAAAAATGGATTTTCATCTGTCAGGGACACTATAAACTGGGTACCACTTGGTTCATTTGTAGCTGCTGTACTCTTATAGTGAAAATGTCATCTGACATGTTGTTCACCTTCTCTGTACCATTTCTTTTGCCTCTTCTGTCCCCAACAACTTTTTCAATTATTTCCCAATAATGAATAATTAATTTATTCCACATTTAATAGCTGATTTTTTTTCTTTCCTCAAGTGTGTGTTAAAAAAAAGTAATTTCATATTTTAAATTTAAAAAACAATGTAAAATTTAAAATTTTGCTTTTAACTAATCTTTTATTTATGAGATAAAAAGCTTCTACATTAAAGGAAAACAAATTTAGCATATTTGAAAGCAATTTAAAATTTTGGTTAAAATATTTTAAGAAGATATTTCTATTTAAAAACAAAGAAGCAAACAAACATCCCATAATATCTTCCATTTCTACTTTAGTTTATCTTCAGAGGAGAAAAGGATTTACACAGAAGTAAAGAAAAATGAGGTCTCTCTTTTTCTATGTCATGCTTTATAATACTATGGGATTTATTTATGATTTTTACTCCACTAAGAAAGCAATCTACTTGCATGTATCTCTGATTAAGAACAATAAAGAACTTATGTACAGTGCAAAATTTTGAAGACAGGAAAGTATGGGACTGCAAGCCAGTGGATATTTTCTACATAATATTTCTAGCACATGAGAAGAAGTTATAAAGGGTGCAATAAGTAGGGATTTGAGGATAGTTTTCAGATCAACTCTATACAAGTAGAGAATAGTAAAAAAAAAATCCCAAACACAAAAGAGGGAAAGGAAAGCATGGTTTAAACTGTATATCCCTCCTTCTCCCCACCCCCTATTTCAGTTAATTTTGGTGTTCTGTTTTATTTTTTTTTCTTGACATTAATGTACTTGTTTAATTTTGTGTTGCTTTGGTATTCTGCATAATCATACTATAACCTTAGCATTCACCCATTCAAAAGTGAGTCGTGACTAATTTAACCTCTAAAAGTCAGCTTGAGACTCCACACATTTAAATTCAAGTCTGCAAACAGGTGACGGAGTGTTAAGTACCACCATGTGAGTTGGTATGGTCTCATTACAGAGCAAATGGGTCTAGTCAGTACAGAGGAATTCAGGCAATTCAGGAACTCAGCTCACACCAAAGTAGACACATAAAGCAGACAGGACAAGATACATTTGCCTAATTGTAGTAATTTAGCATCACTAAAGATGCCCAAAGATCTCAGTGTTGTACAGCAGAGTTACATTATCTGTATAAATTTGGCAGATGGAAAACAGGACTTTTGGCAGACCCCAGCTGGAAGTCCAACAAGAAAATTTCTGAATTACCTCTACAGTAACTGAAAAGATACGTGTGCTTCAGTCAATCAATTCATTCTATATGAAGACAAATGTCTAAATGTCTATCCTCTAAAATGCCTACATCATGGAAAAGAATATTCAGGGAGGTATTGAAAAACTCCTGGAGGACAATGCAGTCATAAGTCGCAGCCGAACATGATCTGTTTGTAGAACATGATCTTCTGTGGCAATGTAAGCCACTGAACTGATCTAGGAAAGCTGGTAGGTATAATCTTATTGGATTTCAATAAAACTTTTGATACTGTCTCCCACAGAATCCCACAAATTGTGCAACACTGCAGAGCAGAAAGGCCCTGCAGAGAGACCTCAGCAAATTAGCGAGATGAGCAGTCACCAACTGCATGAAATTTAATACAGGCAAGTGCTTGATTCTGCATCTGGGATGGATCAAACCCATATAGACCAGGGAACAAGAGGGTGGAGAGGGTCATTGTGGAAAAGGACTTGGTCTGAAACCATCTGAGGAACTTGAATAGACACAATAGGAACCAATGAGATGTATACCAGTGCCCTGAGGGAATTGGCCAATGTAGTTGCAAAGCCACTCTTCATTATATTTGAAAAGTCATTATAGTCAAACCAAGTTTCCAGTGACTGAAGAAAGGGAATATTGTACCTGCTTATAAAAAAGGTACTGGAAACTACTGACAAGTCAGCCTCACCTCAGTGCTCAACAAGTTCATGGAACAAATCCTGTGGGAAAACATAGAAATACCTGGAAGGCAAGGAAGTGATTTGAGACAGCCAGCATGGCTTCATCAAAAGCAAGTCATATCTGACCATTCTATTGTCTTTCTTCTGCAGAGTCTGCATCAATGGACAAGGGAAGAGCTATGGATGTCATCTACCTGGACTTCACTAAGGCCTTTGATACAGTCTCCACATTTTAGCCTTAAATTAGAAAAATATGAGTTTGATTGATGGACACTTTGGCTGTGGCCAGAGAGTTACAGTCAATAGGTTTTCAAGTCAAAAGTAACAAGCGGTGTCCCTCAAGGCTCTGTAGCAGGACCAATACCATTTAGTATCTTAATCAGTGGCAGACAGTGAAATTAAGTACACTCTCAGCAAGTTTGCTGATGACAATAAGCTGGGTAGTGCATTTCATATACTTAAGGGAAGGAATGCCATCCAGAGGAGACCTGACAGATTTGAGAGGTAGGCCTATTAGAACCTTGTGAATTTCAGCAAGACTAAGTGCAAGGTGCTTCATCTGGGTCAGGTAATCCAGTGGTAGTCTAGCCTGGATAATGAGCACACCAAGAGCAGCAATACCAAGAAGGACTTTATAATACTGATAAGTGAAGACTTGGAACCAGCTATATGCACTTGCAGCCCAGAAAGCAAACCATATCTTGAGCTGAACAAAAAAAGTGTAGGCAGCAGACTGAAGGAGGTGATTCTCACTCTCTACTCTTGCAAGAACCCACATTCAGTACTGCCTCTAGCCCTGGAACTCCAAGTATCAAAAATACAGAGCTGTTGGAGCAAGCCCAGAGGAGGGGCACAAACATGATCAGAGGGTTCTAATGCATCTCCTGTAAAGAAAGGCTGGGAGACTGGGGATTGTTCAGCCTGAAAAAGATTCTCATGAGACCTTACTGTGACCCTTAAAAACTTAAAGTGAGCTTGTAAGATAGAGTGAGACTTTTTGCCAGGGCCTGTAGTAATAAGACATAAAGTAATGATTTAAACTGAGAGTGGATTTAGACTGCAAAGGGGAAATTTTTGTCCACTGAGGGTGGTGAGACACTGGAATGGGTCTCCCATAGAAGATGCGGACACCTCATAGCTGGAAGTGCTTTGAGCAGCATCATCTAGTTGAAGATGTTCCTACCTGTGGGAGGGGGATTGGACTAGATGATCTCTAAAGGTTCTTTCCAACCCAAAGCATTCTATGATTCTATAGACTTCAGATATTTGCTAAAACAAGCAGAAATTTAGGAAAGGCATGGGAGTGAACACAATAATGAACCCCCAGTCAGAAAGCAGTTTTATACATACTGCAGCCTTCTCTATTTAAGGCAGCAGGCAGGTCAATGAAGATAGCAATCCTTATATCTATAAGCAAGAAAGAGGTCATCAGGAATTCTGGCAATAGAGTTCTCAGGTATTTCTTTTTTAATCTATAACGAAATGCATTACTTATTAATAGAACTCAAACTCAAAATAAAAAACAAAACCAAAACCTACAACTTATTTTATGAAGTGCTATCAATTTTTGAAGAATCTAGTCCAGTGAAGATTTTCAGAGAGGGTGTTAGTGTGGAGCTCTCCTATGTCCCTCATTTGTGATGTCTTTGAGAAATGAAAAGGCATAGTGAAGTAAACAAAAGCCAATGCAAGAAAAAATGCAGATGAAGATCAGCACTCTTCCTGCACATATGTCTCTGTCCTAGGTTACAATGTAAGATGTGCCCAAAGTATGTATTCTATCCCCATCTTCATGAGCTGTTGAAACCAGGTGGGGCAGTGTTTCCCTTATTTCTGTTCATGGGCCCATCAATGCCTTGCTGCATGGCTCATAGATAACTCCCTCTGGGAGCTATCTCTGTTTAATGGGCCACCAAGGACCCACTGCATGACTCATAGAATGACATCATCCCATTGTGAGATGTTCCACCCAGGGGGAGGAGCCAAGCATTCCCACCTGGATATCATCTGAGACAGCACAGGGAGCCTTTACCCACTGGACTCCCAGAGGACAAGAGCTACAAGGCCTTTCTACAGGATCACTGCTTCAACAAGACCACTTCATCTGGACTGCTACTGCCACCCTAACTAACAGGGTGTCAGGTTGTATTCTGACTCTGTCAGTGGTTTTTTGTACTATTCCATTTATTTTATTTTACTTTATTTTACTTTCTTTTATTTATTTTCTTTTCCTCTTATTAAACTGTGTTTCTGACTTGGAGTCTCTCACTGGTTTTGCTTTCAAACCAGCACAGTCTCTATTTAAACAGTGTTACTAAACAATTTTCAAATAGAGAATAGTTATTTAATTACCATTTTAAAACACATATGGTAATATTTAGGATCACAAGTTGTCATCACTAAACATTGTTTTACATAAACCTATTTCAAAATAACCTCTAAACACTCTGTATTTTATAACCAGATTTATTACACAAAGCTTTCACACTTACAAAATGTAATCAAAATATTACACAGTATAATATACTCAGTAGAAAATGACAAATATAGCAGTTTATCTCTATGAAAATATATCCAAAATTATTCTATGCAAAACAAAGTCCATGCTGCTTTCACATGCATAAAAAAAATGAAAACTATTCAGTGTTGTTTCCCCATCTGTTTTAAACAGTAGGATTTTTTTTTAAATTGTACTAGTCTGAACAGCTTTTCCTGTCCTTTTAATGCAGATGGTAAATCAGACATCCAATTTCACATATGCAGACATATGCACACCAGATTTCTTTCAACCATACAACCATAGAAATCAAATATTATCAACTACTATTTGTGATTAGGTGATGAATCATATTTTGTTAGGTTTGACTGGTACTGTAGAAATTATATTTATAGGCTTTATGAGGGTTTACTCCATCCCAATGTCATGTAGCTATGTACATATTGAAAATTCATTGATGTATGTTCATAAGAGAAAGATCTAAACCGTGTGCTCACTGTCTTTCTGCAACATACAAGTTTTCTCATGCACCTCTTTCTATGAGAAGAGAGAGAAGAGAGAAGAGAGATCTCACTGGATATTGCTCGGACAAAACTTCTCAGACTGTCATTTATGGCATGAATTTTAATAAATAATGTATTATGTATTTGTGCTGATGAGTTACGTCTTCTAAGGCGTTGCTCCAAAATACTGAATAGAAAGACCAAAAGACTCTCCATCACTAAACACCACTCATTCTTTTTTTTAAATCTGAAAAAAAAAACCTATTGTATTAAGGAATATAATCATGATTCAGCTAATATAAGTCAAAAGCACTATTTGAGCCTCTTGATGTAACAGAAACAAAATATTGTGCCAATTAAAATTCAATATACCAGTTTATCTATAGCACAGTGATTGATTTATAATTCTTCATAAAACCAAAAAAATGTTAATTTATATTTATTTTATTTTTTCACAGAGAGTCATAGATAGATTGAGATCATCTAGTTGAAAAATTCATAAAAACCAGGGCAAACATAAAAGTAAGATCAGGTTGCTTTTTTCCACTCAACTTCAGAGTGTCTTCAAGGTTGCACATTCCACAACTTCTCTGGGCTACCCGTTCCAGTATACGTTCATCTTACTTTTCAACAATTTTCAAAAAACTTTCAATTGTTTTTAACTTACATCTGTTCTAAACTTCTCTCAACACTCCTTTTACCTGGTGCCTCTCATCTTTTCAAGTGCATCTCAGAGAGGATTTTAGCTCCATCTCTATAGGTATCCATCAGTTAGCTGTAGACTATGATTAGGGCCCCTTTAGTATTTTCTTAAGGCTGAGTAAATCCATTTATTTGAACCACTCTTTGAATATCAAGTGTTCCAGCCTTTAAAGGGTGACAGTAGCCCTCCACTGAATTTATTAAAGTTTGTCAATGTTTTTCTTGTATTAAAAAGCACCAAATAGCACACAATGCATCAAACAGCCTCAGAAGTACTGTGTGCAGGGGAAAAAAACCCCTTTTCCTCTACTTGTTGGATAATTCTTTCTAATACAGCAAAAACCACTGCAATAGCAGGCATTTAGTCATTATCATCTCAGGAACACACTGCTGATTCATCCTCAGCTTGCTGTCTGCCAGGACTTTAAGACCATTTTCTGCAAAGCTGCTTTCCATGCAGTTGCCATCCACCCTGTAATGTGTATGGGGTTACTCTGTCCCAGGTACAGGATTTTCCATTTGCTTTTATCCAGCCTCATGAGGTTTCTGCCAGGCCATTTCTCTAGATTTTCCATGCCAGCCCTGCCCTTTCATGTATCAACTGTTCTGCTAACTTATTATTTTCATGCTAACTTATTAGTGTTTGAGTTTTCTCATATTCTGCCACTAGGTACTGGGCCCTGGGAGACATGGGAAGAAATATTATCAGTGAAAATAGAAGAAAAGAAAACCTGAAGCACCTCATTCATTGCTGTCTCCTCTCCTGTCCCTTTCCTTTTTTTTTTCCCCCACACTCCTTTCTTTTGTTATTCGTTTTCTTTTGTTGTTCACTTGCAGCACTGCACCTGATTTTCTCACATTTAACAATGGAAATGAAAACTAGCCATCTACAGCAGGTACAGGTTGGTCTCTAAAGGTCTTTGAGAGCAAATGTCCAGCCAATATCTAGTTTTAACTGGTGTTAAATAATAACAACTGAACTTTCCAGACAGATCAGGAATTTCATCTGCCTTAAGCTATCTGAATGAGAAGTCCAAAATATAATAAGATTCATTAAAAAGCCAAACTTTCAAAATAAAATTGTGTAGGACACTGTATTTTGTAACAAGGAGCACAAGTACAAGAACAGAGACACTTTTGTGTACAAATTAGGTTTTTCTCCTCTACTATAGCACGCAGGATTATTTGTTGGAAAGAGGACCTTGAAGTTCTTTCATGTAGTTGATACTGGTAGTTAGCAGTGATGGGTTTTTTTAGCATAGAGATCAAGGTGATCAGTTTGGGGAGTTTTAATTTTCCAATATAGCTATACTGCAGAGAAAAAAACCCCATAAAAATAGAATAGACCAACAAGCAAAGAAACAAAACTAAACAAAAAATTCCCTTAGCTTCTTGGACAAAAGCCTGGATATTTCTTTCATCTATAGCAAAGTTACAGACAATTATTTCAGAAGTAAAGGTTTATCTTACCCTTTTCTCTTCTTGATCATATGAATCTTTTTTCATATTTTCCCAGTTTTTCCAAGATGTTTGGAAGGAAATCAATTCAAGCAGCCTGACATTTTGCAGAGGAATTTTTATTTGTTTTTTAATGGTATTAGTATTTATAGGCTGTCCTAAAAAAAAAAAAAAAATCATGCTTTTGTGTCAAAGTAAGATTTAATGTTCCTGTTCTGGAAAGAATGCAGCTCAAAACCATTAATCATGCAGTTTTCATAAAAATATTCCATTTTCCCAAATAGTGATGTTAATAATTGTATGAATTATTGCTGTTATTAAAAGTTAGTTAAATAATAAATGTTTATTTAAAATTAAAATAAAGATTCACTTCAAGTTTATGCTCCACATCATTGAACTTAATAGAAAATTTGCTATTGACTTCACTAAGCTTTGTCTCAAGCCTCATTAAACACAGTAGGTAATACTATGGTAGTTAATAACAATGCTTTAAATTAACAAAGATGAGTAACCAATCTTTGTTAAGCATGAACAGCTGCTTTGAACAGAACACAAATTTAGGTATAATAACAACAAAAAATTATAATTAAAATGAAGTGGAAAGGCCCTGAGGAGAAAATGAAAGCAGAAAATATGATACTACCTTGTTCCTTCTGAGATGTTTCCACATTGATAGTAGACAGTGTGCAGCCAGAAGAATTAGAGTTTCTGGCATAGTCCAGACTGCAGAAATAGCTCAGTGAAGATTATGACCCACATTACAGGGAGATATTCATACCAGCAGTGAACAGACGGGGTGAAGAGAAATTATACAGAATTCTGCATTGGAAAACACAGTACTATGCTTATCCAAATGTCCTTAGAAGAAAAAAAACCCCAGTGATTATTATCATGAAGACAGGAAAACAGCTGGATACAATTTTGACAAGAGTGAAAAAATGTCATCTATAAAGAGAGAGGAATTTTGAGAAAATTAGTTTATGGCACAATGAACATAGTAAAAGTCAAAACACAATGTACACATGGTAATGGCTGGAAATTTAATAAAATCAAAAAGCTTATGCAGGTGTGTGTAGCAGACAAAATCTAAAAACTGCTACATTCATATTGAAAAGATATCTGCTTAAATAAACAGTAATATGTTTTACTGGTTTTTGTTTCTATACATGGCAAATGGATGACTTCTTTTGGGGTTTTACCATATAACAGTACAAAAATTGCTAGAAAGTTTTACGTTTAAAGTCATTTGTAAAGGATATTAAAATGCATATAGAACTGTAAAAGAAAAAAAAAAAACTTAAATAGGCAACATAAGTTAGCATTGAACTATGGAAGATTTCCTAGCAACTGATTATATTCAATCAGATACATTCAGGAAAAAATCCAAGGGCACATTCTAACAATCTTATTCAGCATGCCTAAAATACGTCTTACTACCCTCAGTGGTAAGGAAGATTCAGGTTTTCATAGTTTTGCACATCGGTCAAACCCTGGAAATTTACTTTATAATATCATTGAAATACAGCATACCTTTCAACCTTTAAAATAAAGGGAGAATATTCCAAACCATTGTTTTTCTGAAGTTTGGTTTTATATAATACTTTATTTTTAAAACACTTAAGGACATTGCAACTACTCCAAAGAAAATCATGAGAAATTGAATGATGCAGATTCTGATAGGACAGTATATTTCAAGAATTATTATAAATTCTTTATGCCTTAGTTCATTGAAGAACCTCAGGAATTACTTAGCTGAAAACATTAGTAGTCTGACTTAAATCAGCAAGTCTAATTCTACAGATCTTTTTTTGAATAGGGACATATTTCAAATAACATAAAAAATGTCATTGCTTTATTCTTCCCTTCATAGTTTCTGCATTGTAAATGAACCTAAGAAATGCAGGACTTGAAACACTATCTTCTTAAATTAAAAATCAAGTATTCTGCCTAAATTTCATTTTACTTAATTTCAATATCCATAAAAGGTCTAAGAAAAAGTAACTTTAGTTTCCTCTTACAATCACTACACACAGAGATAGCCAGAAAGGGCAGGAGTAGTTTCATGACTGATATTACAACTGAAAATAAGATAAAGAATTAATAGCTCTCCCAGATATTATTAAGTTACTGCATTATCTGATAATTTTATTACAGAGTAAAACACCCCACTAATCAGTCAAACCTAAACACATTATGCAATGGGTGAGCAACTGGTTCATGGGTCAGGCCTAAAGGGTTATTGTGAATGGAGTGACATCAGATTGGTGACCTGTCACCAGTGAAGTTCCAGAGATCCATCCTCAGCCCTCTGCTCTTCAACACCTTCATAAATGGCCTGGATGTAGGACTAGAAGGAATACTAATCAAGGTCACAGATGATACAAAGCTGGGAGGACTTGTTGACTCCCTCAAGTCTAGGAGGATCTGCAGAGAGTTCTTGACAGATTAGAGGACTGGAAAATCACCAGCATGAAGCTTAACAAGGGAAAGTGTTGGATTCTGCACCTGGAATGAGGCATGAGAAGCTGGAAAGCAATGCCATGGGGATTCTAGTCCATAGCAAGTTGAACATGAGTCAACAGTGTCCTGGCAGCCAGAGGGCCCAGTCGTGTCCAGAGGTGCATCAGGCACAACATGGCCAGCCAGACAAGGGAGAGGATTGATTTTCCTGCTCTGCTCCCACTGGAGAGGCCTCACCTCCAGTGCTGGGGGCAGTTTTGGGTACCACAATATAAGTAAGATGTTAAATTATTAGAGTGTGTTCAAAGGTAGTGAAGGCCTTGAGGGGATGCTGTATAAAGAGCAAGTGAGATCACTTTGTCTCTTCAGCCTGGAGGAGGCTGAGAGGGGACCTCATCACAGTCTACAGCTTCCTCATGAGAGAAAGAGGAGGGGCAGACCAGTGACCAGTGAGAGGATTGGAGGAAACCACCTGTCAGGGAAGGTTTAGGTTGAATGTTAGAAAAAGGTTCTTTAGCCAGAGGGTGGTTAGACACTGGGACAGGCTCCCCAGGGAAGTGGTTACAGCACTTACCTGACAGAAGTCAAGAAGCATTTGGACAATACTCTAGGGTAAATGGCATATTTCTTGGGGCTGGTCCTGTGCAGGACAAGGAGCTAGACATGGTGATCCTTGTCCCTTCCAAATTAGCATTCTGTGATCTTGTGATTCTGTGATTCGGTGAAATAAGCAACTATGTTTATGTGTGTACACAGGTTAGAAAACTACAGATTACTTTGAAGGAGTGTTTAGAAGACTGACAAATCAGGCATAAAGACAGACAAATCAGTCTAAAATAAAGAAAAAAACCCAAACCAAAACAAATCAGTTGTTCAATGAATCTACATGTGGCAGACTTCATGCAAGTGGTCAGCTCTTACTAATTATTCTTCATCAATGTTACATGCAAAAAACTGACAAGTCTAGCTATAATAGCATAATTAACAGCGACTGTATAGAACCACATCATAAGATCAGCACTGAGGGCTACTCTGTGACAGCCCTCAACTGCAGAGTTTGTGATGATCAGGCTTGAGATCCCTTTGTTAAGACAAGTCAATCTCAAAAATGTGAATTTATCTTGTTTCTTCTTTGCCTTTGCTCAGCCATTTTTTTGTCTCTAGACTATTTTCCAGAGAGATTATATTATATCTAATTTGCTTCTAGTGATGCTTTCCTTAGTATTAGTTTTTGAGGTGTGCTTCTTCTGTGCTTAGTATGAATTCTGCATATTCCAAATCCTAATCCCAAAACAAACATTGTGCTTTTCCTCTTCTTTGCTTTTTTTTGCGATTTCTCCTTCTTCTTTCTTGTTTATATATATTCCCATGCTTTGTAAGTGAAACTACATATTTTTATTTGCCCTTTTGTAAGTAACATTGCTCAAATATTTATGCAAAATATTTCTGCATTGTTTCTGGATATACCATAACAGCATTACAAAATATTTAAATATTTTCGCAACACCATTTTAGCAAGCTTGCATTTGATTTCAAAGTAAACTAATTTCAATTACATGCTGATTAATGGACATTAAATTTATAAGGCCTGTATTTTGTCTACATACTGAGTGCTTCCAATTTCCATCTCATTAGAACTAGGCTGTCTTAATGAGTTATAGTCTTATACGCATGTGCTTCTTTCATAGATTTTCTTAATTATTTCCTAACATTCCTGCAATTTAGTAGTTTTATAAGCCTTTGTTGACCACTTATATGTGTATATGTTTCTATAGTATAAAATAAATTAAAATATCATCCTTATATTGTTAATTAAAACTTGACATAGTCAAAGATGACATTACAGGCCATTGCAACTTCTCATACATTTTCTAATCCTTTGTAGTTTTGTGGCTTCTAACAGAGTGCATGTACATGAAATATAGGTTTACTAAGGCTGCAAGTCTCATAGCAGCCAAATTTGCAGTTCTCAAAGCTTGCAATTCAACACTACTTCCCTAGTCATCCTTGTTCATTTCTGGCAGGAAGACCAAATATAACATTCTATGATTTTATGATTCTATGATTCTAATTACAGATTCTCTTTTCTCTGTGTTCTGTTACAGATTTGAATCATAGAAAATAATGAGATTTTCTAATCTACACTTTGCTATTCCTCTTATTCCTTTGCCATGTTCATAGGCATGTCCATACTTGCAATTCATAACTCTCCAGTCCTGGTGTGTATCCACTCTCAAACACTGCCATCTACAAAAACCTCTTTTACACCTGTTGTGATTTCTGTCATGACACCTTTAAACAATACATCTGCTCCATCTGCCCTTATCAATATTTCCATAACTATCCTCTGATCAGGTTTAGTGCATAAATAAAAGCCTAAATGTGCATAAAATATAAAGTATGAAGCTATTTTCTTCTTCTATATGTAACAGCAAATACAGAAGTTTAAGCACACCTAACAAGGAGAAGAGGAACAAGAATAACAGGCTTCAAGCATCATACAACTTGTTTAAGCTAGAATCAATAACAGTAGGCATGATGAAGGCCTTTTGAGTCGTCTGGAAGAAAACTTAAAGGCTTGACTTTAATTAAGCAATCCCTACCTAACAAGAGTGCACTCAATTATATGCTTATGTATTTTGCTAAGCTGCAGCGTGCTAATGTGTATGTGTTTGGCAGAGTAGACAAGGATACTTTTAACCAAAGTGATTTACATAAGAAAAATGTCAATTTTTTGTGAATTGTACTGTTATATAACAAGAATAAAACAATTCTGATGAAACAGTAATTGAAAATAACCCCACTGGGACAGATCAAAGCAGTCTAGCAGACAATAATGAAGGACATAAAATGAGCATGAGTGGGAATATTTTGGAGTGTGTTGTCTCTCCCATAGTCATCACCAACTATCTTCTGTGATTCCAGGAGGGTGGTAGTCGCCACCCCCACCACCCCCCGAAAAAAAACACCAAACCCAAACCACGTGACACAAAAACAATTCTGGCCACAATCTATCTGAATGTTTCTGCCAGTGTCAGTCATGTCAGCCTGCAGGGAGGGGGAAAAAATCTGCTCCAACCAACCCTAACCAGTCAAGGCTGCCCTGCCCTCCCTCCCAAGAGAGACCTGACCTGCCCTGCCCCATCCTGGGGGTATCTGGTACCTGGTCCTTTTAAGAATTCTCCAAAAGCAGCATGTTGAAAATACTGCTGATCATGCTTTGTCCTTTGACATTTTCTTGAACATCCCTTTTCAATGCTAATACTTTTGCTAAGCACTTCACCTTAAAAAAAAAAAAA
>VWYN01017317.1:230283-255465 GCA_013400075.1 Hippolais icterina
AATTGGAAAGATGAAGAAAGCTATTTCCCCATACACATTATCTTAAAAAAACCCATAGTAAATTTGCAGTAAATTTTGGTATAATAGTAAACATTGTAAACATAAATGGTAAAATAGAAACAGAACTATATTTGAATTATAAAACAGTATCTAAGTGTTTTACAATAAAACACCAAAACATTTAACAAATCTTCTGTCTCTGAAATGCATAATCTCTGTAGGTCTTCTGACTTCATGAAGCAATTTATTGCTGAAGGAAGTGAACATCTTATTCTCTGAAGTCTTACAAGATGAATTAGACGTCTCATTACTGAAGTAAAAGATCTTGGAGAATCACAAAGACCAAATAACTAGTATTGGTCCAAAGACAGGTTTTTCTTCTCCTCGAGATTCTTTTGATAATTATGCAATTTCAATGCCTAGAAGAGCCAATAAAGTTTCTATGTATTTGTTCTTGCTGTAAAATCCTCTTTCTAAACCATGTCATTGGAGTTCTTACAGATATGCATAAGAAGTTAATGGGCAACAATACTGATTAAGAAATTTTAGTTTTAGACTTGGATAAAGCGCCCTTATTTTCAAGTGGATGTGATCAGCTATTAATTAGCAAATTCATTCACTGAATGCATTTTCCAACTAGGGTCTTTTTTAAGGATAAAAGAAAAAAACTTCAAGATTTGTCTCTCAAAATATATGAAAAGGTCTGCTAGTGTTTATGTTAGGAGACAGCTCTTACAAAACAGGCTTTCAGAAGACAATTTTTTCCTCTCCTAAACTCAGACCATTATTTTACTGCTAAGTTAAAATACTGTGTTGGTATCTTTGTTGGGAAATTCTTATCAATTCTGAAAATGTCCTGAAGAAATATTATCTTTAATTACTGTGGTAGTTGGTAGTTTATAAATAGATATTGTGGGATTTAAAAAACTTAAACTGATAAGATTTTAATGAAAGCTATTCATCTCTGCCAGAAGTAACACAGAATTTAATCACAGAATCACAGAATGGCTGAGGTTAGAAGGAATTTCCAAGTACAGAGACTCCACAACATCCCTGGGCAACTTGTTCTGGTTCTCAGTCACCCTCACAGTATAAAAAAAGTGTTTCCTGATGCTCAGAGGGAACCTCCTCTTCTACAGTTTGTTCACACTTCTGGTCCTGCCACTGCACAGAACAGAAAAAGACATGGCTCCCTCTTCCTCTCTGCCACTTACCCACTCCCACCCCCCTGCTTAAGTATTCTAATTGAGAGGTGTTTAGGTCTGTTAACAAATTATAAGTAATATTTGATCTTTTTGGCATAACTAAGAGATTTCTTTTTCTAATTATTTTTATTAACCATGACTCTCACTAGTTACAAACACACGTGCACACACACTAACATGCAACCGCATATATACTTATTGTCCTTCCACTGACTTTTTTCTTTTCTCTTTTTTCTCCATTAGTTTCACAAGATTGCATGAAACAGTTTGATTTTTCCAATTTTTCCAGAGCTTCAGAGGTAATCACCCGGTTATGTGGAACATTTCTGGAAGTTTTCTGGGGACCCTGCAGCTTCTGTTAGTTGTTTTTTAATTGGCAAGTTAATGATTGTAAACTGACAGATTTGCTCCTGATAAAATATGGGTCCACCTCACTCCAGTCCTTGATGGATTGGATCAAATGAGTAGCAGATGTCCTTCAAACATCAAGCGTTCGGTGATACTGACATATCATTATATTGACTATGGGATTCAGGGAGTGAGATGATTCCCTGACCTGCTGGAACGTGGCTTCCAGCTATTCCAGGCTGCCCTGGCTGGGAATCGTTCCAGACTCGGTTAGGCAGTGGCAGGCGGACCGGCAACCGCCCCCTGGTGGGTCAGAGCTACACGAGAGCTGTCGGTGAGGCTTCGACGGAGGTAAGAAGAAGGAGGAGGCTTCGTGGGAAGATGGAGTTTATTGTCACCTGCACCTCACGGCACAGGCAACCCACAGAAGCTTCTGCCTGTGAAGGGCAGAGTTATTGCTTATAAGGGACCAGGAGAAGGGGGTGGACACAAGAGGGAAAGCCAATCAGGGGAGTGGGGATGGCACACAGATAACGAATAGGAAATGAGGGGTGGGGGATCTTCCAGCTTGCTCCAATCCGGGACCGAGTCTCTCCGAAGCCTCTGGAAAAAGAGGAGAGGCTTTCCCGGAGAGTGACAGTCTGGGGAGAACAAAGGTAGGGGATATACCAAATGGGGAGAAATACAGGGGGGAACTTGGGAAAAACCATTACAGAACTTACATATGAAAAATAGATAAAAACAAAGCATGAAAATACAAAGCACACCGCAACAAGGGAGGATATTGGCCAGAGACTGGAGATTAGAATGGTGTCACTTACAGGAGTCATACCCTGTTCAAGACATTGTCATCAGCTGCTGGATATAATAAGCATTTTTTGTAATATTGTGAGGATAAACAGGAGATCAGCAAAAGCGAGAGCTGGAGTCACAGGATACAATGAGGGTAGCTGTCATCAGACCCGTTCACATCTGTTGGTCAGTAGCTGGCTCTCTGGGCACAAACTCAGTAGGACCCCCTCTAGATTCAGAGAGCTATGGACTGTCCAAACTATTGACCTAGGACCCCCACTCACTCTGGTGTCTGACACCAAAGGTAACCAACCCTCACACACACAAATCACAACAGCACCTGGCAGATGGTACTTGCAGTACACGTACACAGAGTTAGGGAGTGAGATCACACAGAGAGTTAGAAATTTTAATAAGATATTAGAAGACAGGACAGACTGCAGAGATGAGGAACAGGGCTCTGCCAGAGAAGTGTACTGATTTGTTTACATGAAGCCAGTGCCTTTATACCTTTTTGTTTGTTTGTTTGCCTATTCTCTTTGTTCCTTCCTGCTTCCCCTTCTTCTGTATTTCTCCTCAGGGGTTTGTACTACTCTATCAATCCTAAACTCCTTCCAGCCTGGGGTAACCCTGGTTTAACAGTCTTACCTGTTAAAACAGTGAAACAACTCTGTTCATCAATAAAACTGTTTTTGAAAACAAATATATTTCAACCTGTTCCATGAACTGTCATTTTCTACTTAAGATTTCCACAATTGCCTGTGAGGTTTTATTGGAACAAAAGTTGACATAATTAGTGTGCAAACTTATTGTATCATTTCATTGTCCAAGCCAAAGTGATGTCAATATCATCCTGTCAAGGCTGGCCAGCAACAATGTTTTTTTCCTTAAAATCATAGAGGAAGTTAGGTACATATATATCCCATACAGAAAAGTGGTGCTTTCTATTGAAATGGGTTGAACAGACAAAGAAGTCAGAATAAAGACAATTTTGTCATACATGAACACATTTTCTTTCTGTTACAGTTCAGTCAGTGTAAAAAGAAAATGATCTAACTAAAACCTAGATTAATCTTTACAAAGGATAAAAACAAGTTCAATGAAAAAGATAAGCCTACGAAAAGCACAGACTTCATGATATTCATGTATTTAAGAAATAGTACATATACAGAAAGCTTAGTCGGAATCCGAAAATGCAGAGCACAGTAACTCTGTGTTTGTTTTCTCCATAAGAAGTAAAATTGACAATCTTTTCCGAGTAAGCAAATAACAGAAAATAAATGTTTTCCTGAAGTTCACTTAAAGCCTAAAGGGATACTATGTTAGAACAACCTATCTTCCATTCTTTGCAGCTCTGACTAGTATTCCACAGAGATTCTTTGCCAAGTTGTGAGTACAAAATAAAATGTGAAGAGATCCAAACTTGTCTATAGAATTCACTTATTATTAGCATCCATTCTTACCATAGAACATGTCACTGGAGACTGGTATTGTCCTTAGAGTGAAAGGATTTCAAGAAAGTTATTTTGGAGCATCTGAAAAAAGGAAAATCAGCTCTATTTTATAAAACCCTGTAATCTCCATTACCCATTTGCTTTTTTTTTTAAGGAACATCAAGGTTCCCCAACCTCTTTCAGCAATGTCACTTGCCAACATTGTTTGCAGGGGAGAGGGCTTTCAATTTTATGTTGTTTGTGTAGTAATTTTGCACAAAAATATACTTTGGAAGTTGCTATGAATTAGTTCAGATCAGAAAAGAACAGTTTTAACTCTACATTACATGAAATTAATGTAAGTATAGTTGTCAGTTACTAATAAATGAAAAGCAATGCCCCTAAGGAGGCATCTTGATAGATACATAGAGAAGGTTAACTATATTTAGAATAGGACTGATATAATATAAAACAACCTTGTATTGCTCAACTATTACCTTTCTTTTTCTTTTTCCAAAATAATTACTATAACAACATATTACATTAACTGGTGAAAGGCTCTGTGTTTCAGGGAGTAGAGTGGGCTGGAAGTAGTAATAGATGTATTTTGTTAAATGCTTATCTATATCTGTCTTTGCTAATCTAGAAGCTGTTTTAGCTAATGATTTTAAATTACCAGGAGTAAGGCTCCTACAAGATTAAATTACTCTCATTCATAAAACATGTTAGAAAAAGCCAGACTTTAAAAAGTTGCTAAAAATATCAATCTGGAAAAATACTAGATTTTTAAAGCATAAACCAGAATCTTGAGAATGAAACTGTCACTTACCAATTGAGCTTGAGACTTACAGTTTATAATTTTGGGATTAAAAGTGAGTTTTCTAATGCACTTTAACTAAAGTATTAAAAATATCATGTACCTCTTAATGAATTTTATGTTGTACTCAAATAAAACAAAATATATAAGCCTGAGTATGAACAAATTTAATACCTGTCCATCATGATAGATATTTAGCAGACATCTGGACTGCAAATAAACTGTATTTGGAATTTCTTTTTTCTTACTGACTGTAATTCTAAAAGTGTTTTCCAATATGTGACTATAATTCTATGTTCTCATCTTAGTACAACCTGTAGTGCCCAGTAAACTGTACTGCCCAGTAAACTACCGTTTTTTGGGGGTTTTTTTCAACCTTTGTCTGCTCATCAATAGAATAAAGTGGGTGGTATTTGGATTGGTTTAGAAAAAGTCTGGTCATTAGGTTTGCAGCATCCATCACCATTTTTCATCTCTTTTCATAAGGGACCCACTTCAGCTAGACCTCTCCTTCTAGTAATTCCTATTGTAATTTTAGTGCCTCATGCACTCACCTGGGAAACTGTATTCCTTTCAGTTACAAGCAGGTGAGAACCCATGTCTCCTACTCATACTTTTAACCTACTGTTAAAAGAGGTTGGTAGAAAAGCCATTACTGTAATTTGTCAATGTAGGAGTATGTTGCAGTTTGATCGGCTTAGGACTTCTAGAAAATATTAATTTGTACCTTGTCAAGGTAGTGTTAAGCAAGCTAAAGTCAAGCTTGTTGAAACACATCTTTCTGTGACTTTGGAATTTTCTTCTTTAACTCAAATTATCTTTCACATTTTTTGGTAGCTTTACTCCTAAATACTTGAACTTGGCAATATAGACTGAAAGTCTAAGATTGTATGACAAGGAAATTTTAAGACTACCTGGAAAAGGATTTATTTATTGCTGGCCTCCACAACTGAGTGCTGCTGGACTGCTGTTTCTGCTGCATCTGATTAGAGAATATAGATTCTGACAGAAGTCTTTTTTGCATGTATTAAAAGGTAGGAAAATTCTGATAGTTAAATCTTCATATGTTTCTGTACAGGTAGATCAAGAACTTCCAATCTTAACAAATGCAACTAAGCACAAATATCAATAATGTCAACAACCAAAATAACTATAAAAATTTTATGATGTAATAGCTATTGTTTTATCTCTGGTTTTTTTTTTTTTTTCTGGTTACTAACAAATAGCAGTATCATAACCAATTTAAACTGCTGTATAATACTGTGTACTTTTTATTCACTAAGGAGTTTAGTTGATTTTCTCAAAGGAAAAAGAATTTTACATTTGGTTGTTTGTTGAACTGTCTTAGGAAGATCCAGTTGGCTGAGCTGTTGGTTAGAATCAAGAATACATTAATTTTAAATATTAATCATTCGCTGTTCTGGGAGTATGGATATTTAATTTATCTGAAAACACTCTATATATGAGTATCTAGATCTACAAATCTGCAAGATGTGATGAACTACATATATTGGTTAAATATATATATATATATATTTTGAAATAATTTGTGATTATAAAAATATTTTTTTTAATTCTGGTCTAATGCAATACAGAAAAAAAAAATGTAATTACTTTTTTTCACTTCATTATCATGATTTTTCCAGAGTTTTATAGACTGATTATCATCCTGTTACTTGGAAAGTGAATTAGCTTATAAACATTATAGTATTAGAAGTTTTATATTTAATTGAAGACACTATGTACATGATTGTATATGAGTGTTTTTATAGATATTAGTAAGCTTCATAACCCACTTTTCTTAACAGCGATACTCAAGAACCTTTTCTTTTCTTAACTGCTGGATTAAAGAATTAGCAAGGAGCTGCACCTGTCTTCAAAATTAATTTTGAGTTAGGGGGAAAAATAAAGGACTGAAATATATTATATTGTCTTCTACTCTGGAAACTATACATGGAACAACAAAAGCAATCTCCTGTTTGCATGTCTGGTTTTCAATTACATTATCAGGATATAGACATCCTACCTCATTGCAGGTAAGAAAAGTAACCATATTTTCAATAACTTAGTCATTAGATACAGGATGGTGTCTAATGCAAGATCTCTTTTGTTAGATAGAAGAAAAAAGTGAATCTGTGTAGGTGGACATATAGGCGTGAACAATGAGAATGCAGTCCTCTCTCTTAAATAAATAACTATAGGAAAAAGTGTGTTTTCTGCCTTCAGACATGAAGAATTATATGGCTTAAAAAGTAGCAAAAGATTGTTTTCTTTGAAGTAGTGAAGGTGGGAGGGATTTTGTTGTGGAGTATTGTTTTTTTTTCCTGGTAACTTCAACAGGTCAAAGGTACAGACTTAGTTCGTTCAACTAAACATCAATGTCCAGAGATATACAAAATTCTCTGACATATTCTGCCAGGAATCCAGCTGCCTTTCCAAAAAATTAGAGGTTCCTTATATCTGCAACCTTCTTCAGGAGACCTTGGAGATATAGAGGACTGAAAAAAATACTCATGTTCAGGTATGTTCACTGTAAGACAAAACAGGGACATGTTGGGGTGACTAGCTCCTCAGTTTTGACAGGGGTAAAGATAGGGACTGTGTGTGTACACTGTGACTGCTATAGGAGCTCACTTATAAATACCTAAATCTGAATGTTTGAATCAAATCTAAATCAAACCCTTAATACCAGGAACAATTGACTATGACAAATGAAGCAACTCCCTTATATCATCTTCTCTAATTCCACTGGGGGGACTTCTACATAAGACTCACTGTACCCTACAGAAAAAAAATCAAATGTGGAACTGCTCAAGGGTCAACTTTTGTCATGTTCTTTAACTTAGTTGTTCTTTTTTTGGCAACGTAAGTAAGTTTCCTTCAGTTTACAGAGTTCCTTCTGAATGTGTAATTTTCAGGCAAACACGGTGTTAAAGTACTAGAGAAGTTAATCACTAATTCAAACTATAAGGAAAATGTACTCTTTTTCTCTTCCAATTTGAGCGTTTCTCATGTCTTTGGAGCTAATAAAATCATCTTGGTGTCCAAAAGAACAAAAAAAATCAGCTAATCTATTTTCAGGTTTTAAGAGGTAAATTTTGTCTCTGGTTGACATATGTTATGAAACAAAGATATGATGTTTGATTATTTAAGATAGAGAAAAATAAAGTGCATTGAATTAAGTTTTTGACTTATATTGAATATCTCTCTTGAAATCAATAAATCCCTTAGATGATGAAAAGAACTATAGCATGTCTAGATCAGACTCTATTGAGCTCAGTACAAGTATATTTCTTATTTTATCATACTTTTATATTTTAAAGTACAATATATAAACATTAATCTGTTTTTTTAGATGGAGTAAACCTGGGTCATACTGATACAAGATTTCTTTTTCCATGCTATTTTTTTTTTTTTGAATGTGTGTAGTTAAACATATGACATGCAGCCAGTAATCAATTCAAATATCTGGTCATCTGCTGGAAAGTAAGTATCATCTGAACACACAGTCTAAATGTTTTATGGGAGAATCTACCTTAATTTTTTTTTGTTGGTTTTTTTTGTTTGTTTGTTTGTTTGGGGTTTTTTTGTGGGTGTTTTTTTGTTGTTGTTGTTGTTGTTGTTGTTTTGGATCATCAGAGACAAATTACTGAATATCTCAAGCTGGAAGGTAATATGGGTAAGAGTAATAACAAAAAAAAAAAAAAAAGAATAAGTATTACTATGCAGGAAAGCAAAGGTGCAAGCACAAAATAAGACAAAAGAAATACTAGCAAAATATCCTATTTCTGAGGAAAGCTATGAGGTATTCTGAAATAACATAATGACTATAATGAGCTCTGTAATGACTTTAAAATGTTTCAGAAAGGAATCATACAACAAAATAAAGACATGACTGAATATTACTATAAAGGAATAGGTCAAGCTTGTAAGGATTTTATCAGAAAGATATAACCATGAAATCAGTTTCAGCTATGCAGAGATTAAAAAAAAAATAGTTTTATAAGTGTTTTTCAGAATAAATAGAAGACAATGAAAAGAATATTTCAGTTTATAGAAAGACTGGAGTTATGAAAGAGAAGAACAGACTGTGTACTGTGCAAGAGAGCACTTGAGCAAATGGGGTTTATCTGGGAGGTTTCTGGACAGTGTCAAAGATATTTTCTTGACATGTTATCAAGTATGCCAGTAAGGATTGGTGCCTTTTTGGAGTCACTGCTTGCAAACAGCCAAGAACTCTTTGGAGTCTGTAAGAAGAAATTTGCAGTAACCCTGTAATTTTAGAGGTAAGAGCTTGAGGGGCATGAGAAAGACAAGTAAAGTAATAAAGATCACTGACTTCAGAAGAGCAGAATTCAGCTTCAGGTTCTTCAGGGAACCGTTAAATATAGTCTAAACGGAGCTTGTCTTTGGGCACAAAACAGACCTCAGAAGTGCTTTGAGACTTTCAGGACATCATTCTGAAAGCACAAGTGTGATCTATCCCCATGATATGCCAAGAAACCAGATGCATTGGGTTTGTGTTTCAAGGGTTTGGTGGTGGGGGGACTACAGGTGTGCCTTTTGTGAGAGGCTGATAGAAGCTTCCCCTATGTCCAGTGTGGATGCTCCACTGCTGAAGTAGGCTGTGACCCTGTGGGAAGCCCATTCCAGAGCAGGCTGCTGACAAGAACTATGACTATGGAAGGGATCTATGCTGGAGCAGTCTGCTCCTGAAGGGCTGCACCCCGTTCCAATGCTGAAGAAGCATGTGAAGAAATGTAGCCCGTGGGAAAGACTTACTGCGAAGCAGGTCATGGTGGACCCTCTCCTCTGGGAGAGATCCTACATTGAAACAGGGAACAGAATGTGAGGATGAAGGAACTACAGAAACGTGTGATTAAATGACTACAATTCATCTTCCCACCATGCTGCTTGGAGAGAGATATAGATATAGAAATCTGGAATGAAATTGAGCTTTGGAAGGAGGGTTGAACTGAGTGAAAGTATTTTAATATTTTTCTATATATCTTATTACCCTACTCTGACTTGATTGGTAGTTAATCAAATTAATTTCCCTGAGGTGAATCTGGTTTGAGTAATTTGTGAGTGATCTCTCTCTGTCCTTCTTTTAATCCACAAGCCTTCATTATACTTTACCTCACATGTCTAGCTGAGGAGATGGAGTGATACAGCTGCTTGGTGGGCACCTGGCATTCAGCCAAGCTCAAATTACCACACTAGCCTTTTTAAACAGCAAGCTATTAGCAGATTACAACTGGAAAGAATAAGTATGTGAGACAAAGAAAGATGGAAAAATATCCAAAGAGGGATACAAAAATATTACCTTAGCATGCAGAGGTGCAGTTAGGAAACCAAAAGCTCAGCTGGAGTTCAAACTCAAACAAGAGATACTTCTGTCCTTATGTTAGCAGCAGGTAGAAGCACAAGGGAAGCATAGGACTGCTGCTGAATGGAACTGGCAAGTTAGTTGCAAGTGACACTAAGAAGGCTGGGGTACTCAGTGTTTTCTTTATCTAGATTTTAAAGGTAAGCTCCTGAGTTTTTATGTCAAGAAAAGGGCCAGATCCAAAGAGTGGAGCACCAGCAGCAGAGAAGGGTCGAGCTCAGGATCACCTGTACACACTGGACATGTACTTGTCAACAGACTTGACAGGATGCATCTGAGGACCTCAGGAATTCAACATTGTGAAGATGCTCTCTTTTATTTTTTTTGAGATCATAGAGATTAGGGAAGGTCCCAGGTGATTGAAGTGGCAAAAATATTGCACCCATCTACACAAAAAAGAAAAACTCAGAAAATTAGGGACCAGATGGGCCTCATGTCAGTGCCTGGGATAATTGTGGAACTAGTCCAGATGGAAGATATTTCCGTACACATGAAAGACAGGAAGGAGGTCTTAAAAGGGCTAGAGTTACCAGGTTAAGCTGTACTTAACCAGCATGTTGCTTTCTCTCATATAATAGTTCTCTAAGTGAAGGGAGGAGAGGAGTGTACATCCGTCTGCCTCAAATTTTACAGGGTGATTGATATGATCTCAACATTCTAGTTGAAGCTGGTAAAATATGGACTGGAAAAGTGGACTACATGATGAATGAAAACTGAGTAAACTGTCCTGGCAGTCATAAACAACTTAGATTCTTACTGAAATTTAGATAGAGGTACCTCAAGGTTTATATGAGGCCCAAGGCTATTAATTCTCTTTTAAAACTACTTGAATGGTGGGAGCAAATGCACCACACCACAGATGATTCCAACCTTTAAGGAGTGGTAGATATACTGAAAAGAAGGAACGTAGACATAGCTCAACAGGCTGCAAGATTTACTAAGAAGGCTTGGATTAAACTTCAGAAAGATAAATGTGAAATTTTGAGTTGTACTAATCCCAACCAGCAGTAAAGACTGGGATGTGGTTATCTAGGAGTATAGTTGATCTGAGCATGACCTCTTCCAGCAATGAAGGCAAAGCATGTCCTGGAATGCATAAGCACCCATGTGTTCAACAGAACAAGGGATGTGATTATTCTGTTCCGTTGAACACATGCTATGCTATGTTAAAGTTTAGCACCAGGCAGCAATTTAGCACAACACAACCACTCACTCCTGCCTGCAGTGGAACTGGGGAGACAGTTGAAAGAGTAAAAGTGAGAAAACTCATAGGTTGAGAGAAAGTCAGTTTAACAGGTAAAGCAAAAGCCATGCATGCAAGCAGAGGAAAACAAGGAATGCATTCACCACTGCTCATGGGCAGGCAAGTGTTCAGCAATATCCAGGAAAGCAGGATTTCATCATGGATAATGGTGACTTGGGAAGATAAAATGCTTAAACTTCAAATGTCCCCCTTCCTCCTTTTCCCCCTCCCTCCAGATTTATATGCTAAGTATGATGTCATATAGTATGAAATATCCCTTGGGTCAGTTGAGCTAGCTGTTCTGGTTTTGTCTCCTCCCACCTTCTTGTGTACCCCCAGCCTACTCTCTGGTGGAGTGGTGTGAGAAGCAGAAAAAACCTTGACTCTGTGTAAGCACTGCTCAGCAATAACCAAACCATCCCTATACCATGAACATTGTTTCCAGCACAAATCCAAACCATAACCCCATACCAGCTACTATGAAGAAAATTAACTCTATCCCAGCCAAAGGCCAGCACAATACTACACTAAGAGTCAGCTCTTGTGTCATAACCCAGTGCTGCAAAAGTTAGCATTTGCTTCTGTGTGACAACACAATCAAGCTTTCGACATTCTCCATGGTCTCCATAAATAAAAAAGAAGGACATACTCCCAGTAATTTGTCCATGAGATCTTCTTCAGATTGAACAGACAGTCAGTGCTTTCCTCCCTCTATACTCAACCCAGCTCTCCACCATAATAGATAACACACATTCATATGGATACAATATAAAACCCATATTTGAACATTGTTAATTTTAATATTAGAGTAGATTAGGATTGCAGGCTAGTTATGGGAAGTGGATGGAAGAATACTATGTGAAAGTTGAGGGAGCCTAGCTCTGTTTGGTCTAGAGTATTTAAGGAATTACAGAAGCAGTCCCTGAATCCTTATCAAGGACAAAGGAAGAACAAAGGTGCGAATAACAACAGGGTTTGAGTCTTTTTTGAGAAACATTCAGAGTTAGAAATTACCAATATAATACAGTCCAAAACACTTCTGTTAAGTAAATGTCATTTATTTCTGTGATAGGATACCTAGCAGATAAAGAGAAAATTGCAAATTACATACTTGGAGGCTTTTGTTCTTGACATGATGATTTCTGTATCATATTTGGATTGCTACCTTTGCATTAAATGAATAACACCTATTCAGTTAGCATATGAAGGACTATAGTTAAACTATCATTCCTAAGCCAACTTGAAATATTCTTCCATTACTGTCAGTTTAGTAGAATTAGTTCACAGCATCAGGCTTTTGGTCTTGCACAACTGTAATTTGTTGTAAGCAAAATCATCAGTCAAAAAAATTCCCATTAAATGAAACACAGCATCCATTTCACATGTTTAGAAGACTGAACTAGCCTAACTGGTAGTTTTTGAATGTAAGATATATATAAATTCTATTATTAAAAGTTTAAAGTCTTCTTCCCCCTAAAAAACCCCAAAACCCAAAAAAAACCCAACACAACAAAGAAAAGGAAAAAACCCCACAAAAACCAAAGAAGCCCTAAGCCTATTACTAAGATCTAATAATAGTATATGAAAACAAAAGAGCATATCATATGCTAATTATTACTAGCCAAAACTATATAGTTTAAAAGTCTGCTTGATTTCTTGAAAATTATTTGAAACAAAAAAAGGAAATTAGTCAAGGGTATACAAGCTTTAAAGAGGGACAAGTTCTGTGCCAGCCACTGGATGAAATGAGCCTTACCAAGTCTCTCTCTTCAGAAATGCTTGACAGGTAATGATTCTACAAATAACTCTGAAATCTTCAAGAATACTCACCAAAGTCCACAGTTGCTACCAAACATATGATCACTCAAGTCACACATTTATCGCTTCTTCAAGAGGCCCCTACTACTTTAGAAAGCAAATTTGTTTGAAAACTGCTCTGTTTTGTGTCCCCTATCACTATCCTAGGACATTAAAAATTTAAAAATTAAAGGGAATTTACACAGTATATTTTTATTCTAATGTTTAACTTAGATTGATTGGCATTACAGCTCATGATTCTTTTAGCATTCTTTATATTTCCAAATAAGAAATAGATAAGAAATTACATAGATGAGAAATTACAAGATAAAAATCTTACTCATGACTTCTTCATAATTGATAGAAACTGGCTTATTCTATCAGTTTGCTGTGTAGGTGTCCATCTAACCTCTCAGTCTGGCATTCTATAAAAAGTATGGAGTTATTTCACATATTCTATGGTATATTAGAGAGCACTAGAAGTATACATAAAGGCTACTGAACTGAGTTTTTAATTGTCACATCTTAAAGCAGACATTGCATCTGGTCAGCTGAACATACCTCTAGACTATAAATTGTCCTGTAGATATATTTCCAATAACCATCTGAATTTCCTTTGTGATGAGATATTGGTATTTTAAAGCTATTTAATTGAACCTGAGGACACATATCTTAACTGAGTCAAATGACTTTTACACCAGAAATTATTATTGCAAGCATTTAAGACAGGCTACAGTTGCTTAAACATGGGCATCTCTTCTCACTTCATGTGGTCCAAGGCACTTTATGGTTACAATACTGGACCAAGGGGACACTCACACGCTTTTTGAGTAGCAGTAGGAGACCATGCAGAACAAGGGAAATTATGCTCAAATTGCCCAGCTTGGTTGTTTTTTGGCAACTGGAATCTATTCATAAAGATAAATGAATTTCAGCCAAACTGCATTTATGTAACAGCCCAAATTTAATGAATCCATACTTAATATTCCTCAGGGTTGTATACTAAATAATAAGCCAATTTTTGTTAATATTTGATATGTTTGAAGATTGAACAATAAGACATTGATACCTGTGAATTTGAAAAGTGGTAGTTAATGAACTGCTGATGGCTATGAGTGATTTATCTTCTTCAGTACCTTTGTGGAGGTGGCTATGAAGGTGATGATTTAAGCTCCTTTGACTTTAACCTGAAAGAGAGGATATGCAATTACTTTTTTGTCATCCAGCCTTTGCTGCAAAGGTCCAGCATTAGAGGTGACGTCTTCCCAAACCACCTTTCAGCTGTAACTGGCTGCTCAAACTGCTGCAGTAAGTAGGGGATCAGGGAAGTCACCTTAATTTCTGAGGAAGCAAGAAGAGATACCACAACATCCTCTGATACAGAAAAGAAAGTTGTCTCAGGGATGTAGCCAGCTGTGAATACCAAATTAATTTATACTTAAATAAAGTGTGAGTTACAGTGACATGGAGACAGTAGGGTGAATGGAAAAATATTTCAGAGGTGTATGAATCTTCTGTGCATAGAACAAGAGAAGGCAAATTAAACCGTAACTCAGTAATGCAGAAAGTATACTCTTCATTTTCCCAGTAAATATGTCTCCTTTTGTACTAAGTTTAGGAAGTATATAGAACCTGGAGGAACTTGTGCTGTTGAAAGGAGGCCCTGGACTTCATGGCTCTTTTTCCTTCAAAAATACACTAGTCAATATCTGTGGTCAGTTTTGATATACCAAAATGAAATCACGATAAATTCTATATTTCTTACTAAGAAAGCAAGAGTTCTGAGACATTACTGTTGTTGAACTTTATTAAAGAAAACTTTTTTAAATTATCCCCAGCTTTTTAGTGTTCTTCTTTTTTACAGTTCTTATGTTGAAAAGAAATAAGAGATATTGACAGACAGTCATGTTAATAATGTATTTATAATGGGGTTTTTGTAAAGTATTTCTTGAGCTATGCTTCCCCCAGTATGAGCATGAATTTTCATTATTAAATATGCCTTGTAAACCTGAAATAATATTACACATGTATATATTAATGTAGCTTTTTAATATATACACTTTCTTTAAGAAAGCTTACATTTTATAGTGCAAATATGATTGTATTCTGTTTACTCTAAAGTGTTCAAACCAAAAAATGCTGATACTTGTTATATTTTCTAATCCTTCTATTACAGCTATTATTTTGTAATAGTATTTTACTCATAAATAATTTTCAAAGAAAATTATTTTGAAATAACTTTGAAAGAAATTCCATAGCAGATTTTGTTGGATTTTTTTTCTTTTTTTTTTTTTTTTAATACCCACAGAAAAATATTGGTCTTTATGTTGCCGGTAGGAATTCATATTGTGATTGTTACCCATTATGATGTCTACTTAGGAGAGGGAAGCTGTATAAGCCCTTTTTCAGCAAAGAAAACCAGCAAGATTTTACTTTTCTTTTCTTTTCAACAAGTAAGCAAATTCCAGTGAAATAATGCAAATTCCAAATTTAGTGTCTGTTCAGTTTTACAGACGGGGTCTGCTTAGAATGTAAGACAGAGGGTCTAGTGCCATCTTGAGCTATGCACATGACAAAAAAAAAAATCCCTGTTAGCTTGTTTGTTTGTTTTTTTAAACAACCATATGTAGTACATGCAGTAATCACAAAATAACTTCTTTCAGCCTTCTAGGCACCATACCTATTTCCTCCTTAGTCTTGTGAAATGCAACAGTCAGTAGAAACTGACAACAACTAAAAATTCACAAGAACTCAAAAAATTCAAAAGAACCTATCATAACAAGAAACAACATGGCCAATGCTCTTGGAGCTCATCTGTCAAGATTTGTTCCCTGTACAGATTGGTTCAGGCTAGAATTTTAAACCTCTTTCAGCTTGAGGTAACTGATGGGCATTTGGATAAATTTAAAAGATAAAGCTTTAAATGACAAGTCTCAGCATTATGCAAATGTTTGTTCTAGTGGTATTTTCTGTATTTTTTCCCCAGGGCTGAAAAAAATACTCACTTAGGCAATAAATAAATCTTTAAAAGGGGGACTGAAGCTACTGCTTCAGCTATTCAATATTTTGGATCTGTGAGCTTCCTGCTAAGTAAAACACTGCAATTGTTGTGACAGAAAGTTGTTTTGCTGATATTGGATCTTAGTGTATTTTTAAAGATTATTTTAACACTAATCAACATAGTTTTGCATATTCTGCAAGCTGTGTAAACTGAATTTTTGTTCCAAGTACACTGTCACATCAGTGGTTATTACAATATAGCTGGCATGGGTTGATCTCAGTGGGATTCCACTTAGTGTATCTTTCAAAACTACATTATTTTATTCAAGAAGAATATTCTTGGGACCAAAATACATGCATAATGGTATGCAATGTTTGGAGATATGATTTTTCATCACTAGCTGGGCTAAGAAATATTTCATCAGAGTAAATATGAATGACTCAGCATTTCATAGAATCATAGAATGTTTTGGGGTGGAAGCCAGCTCAAAAATCTTCTTGTTCCAACCCCACTTCCATAAGCAGGGATGCCACCCACTAGATCAGGTTGTCCAGAGCCCCACCCATACTGCCCTTGAATAATTCCAGAGCAGAGGACACTCACAACATCTCTGGGAAACCTGTTCCAGTGCCTCACTATCCTCTGAATAATGAATTTCTTCCAAACACCTTATCTAAATCTCTCTTCTTTTAGTTTAAAACTGAGATTATGTAATATTTTTTTAATATACTATGAAATGTAAAATTCTCTGTAGTTCTCTCAGCTTGGCAGCAATGCAAAAGCTTATGTCAAACAGAGTTTTAGTTTTAACTTTGTTGAAAAAGCAAAATAAAAGGAAAAGAGCTTTCTTTTTTTATTTTTTTTCTCTGTTGGACTACATGAAGAAAGAAGAAAAATGCAGATGATGTTGTATATTCTAAATAGCTCTAGGCCAGTCAAACCAAATTGTTACATCAGATAATATATTTACCATGTGAAAACCAGAAAAAAATGCAGCTTTTCCTTTAATATAAGTCTAAAGAAGTACAAAGATATTATTAAATAGCAGCATCTAAATGATTTTCTGAAAATTGTGGCACAGAACTCTTGACTGTGTTATTTTCAAAATAGCATGTAGATAGGGAAGTTTTAATATTTTTAAGATTTTATACAGTGACTTCTAAGTATTTTTAGCTGAAATTAAATTATGCCTTGTAAAGGTTTAGGCTTCTTTTCTTCTCTGCCAAGGTCAGGATGAATAATACTTGGGAAACGCCAAGCTCAAGTTCAGTCTTGGTTGTTTATTATATCTTATCTATTTACAGTATTTACAGGCTCACAAGCTGTAAGCTTAACTTGCAAGCTAGAGAAACAAGACAAAATGAAGTGCTTCTAACTTTTACCAAGGCTATTTAAGAAATAATTACCCAATACCTAGGTGACACATATTATTTATATTTTTGACCCAATGTGCTGGTTTGAAAGCAAAACCACTGAAGGACTCCAAGTCAGAAACACAATTTAATAAGATGAAAAGAAAATAAAGTAAAGTAAAAAAAAATAAAAGTAATNAATTTTACATTGTAACCTAGGACACCCAATAATGACCACCCAAGGCCTGCAGTGCATATCCTTTTCACTCAATTAGAGAAAACCAGCCAAAACTGTGAAGAAAGAAGTGAAGAAGAAGAACCCAGACAATGCCCTGAATCCTCCATCACAAAACACGTTACTATATACCAAAGCTCCAAATCCAAGTTTTCACCCTGTGAGATCACACAACACCACTCAAACTACACACTCACAACCCCCTTGTGCTATCACACAATCTTGGAAGCCTGTCCCAAGGCCTCAAGGCAAATGCAGTGCTTATCTGAGGGTCAGCACCCCTCAGCTCAGAAAACCTAAAATTTTCAGTCTCCAGGGTTCCAACAACGCCTCTAAATAGTAATTAAATTTCTGCAAAATTCTAACAAGACTCAGTATTGTCAGTGCATGATGGATGAATAATTACAAATACCCTTGCTTTGTATTTTTTAAAATGCTGCTTTGAAAAATCCCCTTTCTAAAACCTGACATTTCTTCTCCATGGTAGCAATCTGGCATGAGTATGACTACCTTGAGAAGGTATCTGCTCTAAATAATTGCTAGGCAATATTTTTTATACTGTTAATGAATTTTATAGCCTTTCCTTTAGATATTCAAGAGCACCGATATTGGAATGGAATGGAATGGAACGGAACGGAACAGAACAGAACAGAATAGAATAGAATAGAATAGAATAGAAAGAATAGGAGTTTCAGTTGGAAGGGACTTAAAATAGGCCAATTCCCTGACCATATCAGGTTTGAAGTCAGATTAAAGAATGTTATTAAAGGCATTGTCTTAAACACTGACAAGTTTGGGACATCAACTCCTTCTCCATGAAGCTTGTTCTGTCAACACTGTATATTCCTTGGTGCATCTGTGAACCATTCCCAAGTGTCTTTTCACTACATACCAGGGAGAAGAGATCAGCACCTCCCTTTCCACTTCCCCTCCTCTGGAAGCTGTAGAGAGCAGTGAGATCCTTCAGCCTTCTTTTCTCTAAACTAGACAAACACAGAGTCCCCAGCTGCTCCTCATGGAACATTACTTCTAGCTCTTTCACCAGCTTTGTTGGTCTCTGGATTAATTCAAGGACCTTAACATCCTTAAACTGTGAGGCTGCACCAATGCTGAATACAACAGGGTAATTTTTATAACAGAAAATTTTTGTCTCGTTCTAACTTTCAGACCTTTTTTTTTTTCCAAAAAAACCAAATCTCTCTAGGGCTTACCACAATTACAGTAGGTGGGTATTTAATCTTCTATACAAATTTCATCTATATTCTCTGTTGCCTGTGGTTAAAATACATTTTCTTTTATTTTCCCTATTTGAATAACATGGGGCAAACTGTGGTGAGTATTATAAATAAATAGAGCCTGTAATGCTCCTGCTGGCTCAAAAGCTCACACAGGTTTCTTACCTTCATGAGCACAATCTGAGCACAATATAGAAAGAAAAACATGACATTTGGAAAATTGACAATTTTAGTATAATATTAAGATAGTTTCCTTTTAAATAATGTAGTCTGCTGTTCTTGGACCACATTTAAAGCAAATTATGTTCCATAGTGCATATTTTGCTTGTTATATGGGCATCACATTGGAATTTTTCACTTTCAGTAGATGACAGATTTCAACAGGAAACCTTTTCAGCAAGCATACTTTAAAAAAGAAGAAAACTATCTGCAGAAAACTCAACTAAAAATACTTTGAATGGGTAAATCCGGAGTTTTTAATTGTAGCACAGTCTGTAATGTGAGGCACATACACTGCTCCCTGATGTTGAAGCCAAATGACACCACGCCATGCTATAACTCCATCTGGAGAAAAAATCTTCCCCTGCCTCTCTCTCACTCCTTCCCTGTGGGATGAGGGGGAGAATTTGGAGGCTAAAAGTGAAAAAAATCATGACTTGAGCTAAAGACAGTTCAATAGGTAAAGCAAAAGCTATGCAAATAAGCAAAACAAAACAAGAAATTAATTTACCACTGCCAATCATCAGGCAGAGGTTCAGCCCTCCCCAGGAGAACTGAGCTCCTTCACACATTTACACTGACTTGGGAAGACAAAACTCCTCAACTCTGAATGTGCTTCTTGGAGAGATTATATATACTGTTATGAAGCACAGGTTCTTGGGACTACACAAGCAAGAAAACAAACTTCCCCTGATTTACACTAAGGAAACATGGGGGGGGGGGCAGGGATGAAGATATGTAAATATTTAATATTGTACCTTTGCAGTATGGGGCATATTAATTAGCAAGTTCTTTTGATACTGACATATATCTTTGTGAAAAACTGGGACCATTCTCATCCAGTCAAACTTTCTATAGTTGTAACGCTATATATAATAAAATGTGGGCTAGTTTTAGCCCCCAAATAATTTCTAGTACCTGAAATAGAGGCATTTTCAGTCTGTAGTTTTTCTCTCTCTTGTTCTCTTTTCATGATTCATATGCCCTCTAATATTTGAAGCACCATAATAAACAAATATTATGCAGTTACTCTTCTCTCTATCAAAGCCACAGTTAGTGTAGTTCTCATTCCTCGAGAAACATGCTAAAAAAGTGTATCCCCTGCATTTTCCACAGAGCCTGTTGGTAGCTGCAAAGACAAGAAAACACTTTTTTTTTTTTCTCTCTCTGTGAGGGTTGTCAAACACTGGAACAGATTTCCTAAAAAGACTGTGTAGTCTCCGTCTTTGGATATATTCAAAATTCATCTGGATACAGCCCTACAGTCCTGCTTAAGCAGGGGGTTTGGACTAGATGATCGCTTCCAACCTCAGACACATTATCACTCTGGGATTCTGTAAATGTAGATTTCCTGTTTATGTTTCTGAGATATATCAGGTATGTGTGTGTTCAGTTATCTCTAGTGCACTGATCTGCATGTGCATTAATTATTTTTAAATATTTTTAAAAATATTTTCACCAGAAGAGCAGTCTAAAGTTTTACAGATTTTTGTCTCTGTTTCTCTTACACAAAGAAATCTGTATTCATATTGACTATGAGAATGCCAGCTGTAACTTCATATATTCTTGTATTAAGGCTTCCTAATAAAAAAATTTTGTCATAGCCAGACATATCTTTTTTTTATGAATCATTGGTTGGATTGTTGGGTTTCTTTCCCTCTTGTCTTCAATTCATTCTCTAAAATAAAACCCAGAGGTGGTGATTTTGTGGCTTTTACTTTAGAAAATTAAATTTAGACAGATGGTTTGTAACATTGTAACATTGACCAATTTCAGTCCACATTTTCTGAATTTAAAAAATTCAATAAAAATGTTGGTTCACTTTGTGCTTGTTATTTAATTAAAAATATCTCATGTTCAATAAGCTGTTAACATCTCCTAGGCAAGATTCCAAAGAAGCTTGTAGAACCACAGATGAGCTTCCTTACTGGAGAAACTGTTCAGATGGTCTTCAGACATCTAATATAATTCAGTTGCTTAGACAGTTTTCTGCTGTCATTTGAAAGATCCTGTGGTATCGAGCATGGGATTGGCTCATCATAAAATAGTTCTTAATTGTCTCGGTCCTATCTGGAATAGCCCATGGAGATGAAGTGAAATACCCTTGGGTGTTTTTCATAATACTGCAAACCCATGTTTAAGGAAGCTCAGTTTTGTCCTTTGTCCTCAAGAGGCAACTATAACAGGTAGAATACCTCAAAAGAATGATTCAGTCCATCCAAGGAAGTGTGTTAAGTGTTTGAATTAAATAAGGTTAATTCCATGAAGAATACATTTCCCATGGAAATGTACATGCTCCCAGGAAGAGTACAGTATCATTGCCTACAGTATTGTTTGCTTAAAAATTGAAGGGAAGGTATATGGAAAATTGAAGGTCTGTATAATGGACAGATTCACACATAATGATTTACTGAGTCTTTAATTTTCCCTTCTTTTACAAGAGAAAACATTCTATCTCCAGTTTTGGCCTTCTTTTCAATGGAAGTCATCACAGCTATGAAGTTCAGTTACCTAATACCTGTGCGAGTTCCTGTGATATCTAAGGCATCCATAAAAGACTCATCTATATTACAGAGGATCTGCAGGCAACTTGTGCTCATCTGAAACAAGAAATTCATATTGCAGTACGTGCCTATGTTTGAAGAATTTAATCAGTCCTAATTTTCTTATATTAATCTTTATCTTAGTAAAAAAAAAAAAAAAAACACAAAAAAACAAAAAACAAAACCAAACAAACAAAAAAACCCAACAAGCTTGGGGTTTCTGAGTGTTTAAGAAAAAGGACCAAGATTGCAGTATTGTACTTCTGTTGTTTTTAATTAGCAGTTTACTTCATAAAACAGTTCCAAGGTAAAAAAAAAAAAGAATTTCTGAAAAATGCAGGGTCTTTTGTTGATCCAAGCAGAATTCCATTGTAGTCACAGTTTTTACAAATTATTTTATTCAAATACCTATAGGGGGAAACAGCATAGTGGTGGAGAATGACAGTTCTCACCTAGACAGTTGCAAGTTTCATAGCTTACAGTGATTTAAAGTGAGCATAATCATTCCAGAGAAGGAATACACTTTATTGGAAACAATGAGTATGACAACATGCCCTAAAAATAGGCAACATTGGAATGGAGGATTTACTTAAGACTTATGTATGTGTTTAGGAAAACAACTTGCTGTTGCTTTTTGTAAAACATTGTAAATGTATACTTTATCAATTTAAAAAGACATTTGACCTCTTAATATTAGTGGTAGAATATCCAGAGGTAGTCAAGGAAATAGAGAATAGTCTACATATGTGGCTATAATAATGTAGTAAAACTAGTCAATAAAGTCAAGATACACCAAATTTTGACATTGGCATTAGAAAAGGTGAAATGCAACCAACAAATTCCGGGTTTTTTTTCTAATTAACTTTCAGTGATTCAATGTTTTAAACAAATATAATTTCAGAGATATATATGGCAATCAAGCTACCTAAATCCCTCAAAAATCTATCAGCTGTTAACTTCTTCTAGCAATCTACTATTAATGTAGAATGAAGACTGATGGTTTACAGATAATTTTTTATCGAACTTACTCAATTAGAATTTCGGACACAGAGATGGAGCCACAAATAAAATTTAAAGATAAAGTTAAAATTAATCAAGACATTGTGATGCTTGGTAATGTATTCATTGACTAGAAGCTAGAAAATTCATTACAAGAATTGAATTCACAGTGCTGAATTAAGCTTTTAAAAGTTTTGCATAGATTAGATGAGAGAATTAAATGGCACAGAAAAAAAATAAACTTTGTAAGGCAATGGGAAATGTTGGAAGGAAATATGTCTGAAAGTGTATCACTCTTTGGTTTCAACACATCACTTGTGGTTGCACTTAGTGGTCTGTGCAGATCATTTATTTTCTGTAGGAAACAAAGTCCTAACACAATTCCAATCATAGTCTGGGAGGCAGTAGAAATCCTTTTTAATGGACTGCTCTAGCTTGGGTCCCCCATGGGGTCACAGGTCTTGTCAGAAAGCCATGGGGTCCTCCATGTGTTACAGGCAGATATTTGCTCAGCTGTGATCCTTCATGGACTATAGAGAGACAAGCTTCACCACCATGGTCTTCTCCATGGGCTGGAAAGGAATCTGCTCCAGCATCTGAAACGCCTGCTCTCCCTTTTTCCCCACTGTCTCCAGTGTCTTTAGAACTGTGTCTCACATTTTCTTTCTTCTGTCTCTCCCAGCTACTGCACAGACTTTTTTTTGCCTTTTCTTAAATATATTATTTAAGAGGTGCCACCAGCATCACTGATGGGCTCAGCTTTGGTCAGCCCCAAGTTCAACTTGGAGAAGGTTGAAACTGACTTTATCCTACATGAGAATAGCTTCTGGCATCTTCTCACAGCAGCCATTCCTGCAGGAAAAATGTCAGCTGAGAGAAAATCTACCTTTGTGGCGTGACAGTAAACATGACTACTTGTAATGTGAATAAACTCCTTCATTCCATTTCTATACATATTTGAAGGTGAAAGGGTTCTATTCTTTGGTTTAGTATTCTTTGTTTATCCTATTCTTTGTTTATCTAATATAAAGCAAAGATAAGAGAATTCAGATTTCCATCAGATTAGATTCCTTCAGATCTGGGATCCAAAATATATGTGTGTGTGTGTGTGTGTGTGTATGTATATATATATGTATTCAATATTAGAATTGTTATTTACTCCTAAAGGCATTTTAGTCCTGTTTCAGTCATTATTGCTGTTTTAATTAGGGGTATTTATTCATATAATTAAGAAAAATCAATAAAATATTAGCACGCCTGGATGTAAAGCAGAAAACAATGCAATCACATAAGGCAGTGTCTCATGGCTTATCAGGACTATCAAATTTAGTGAGATGAATAATTCAGTATTAAATTTACATATAAATTACACTTGTAAACAACTGTAATAGCAATAACTATAATTAATTGCATCAATCATAAAAGAGGTGATTATATGTTTAAATAAAATAAAGACTACACCTTTAAAACACACCTGGATAATTTTAAATGAAAGAACAAACAAGAGAAATTACTTTCAAAAATTTGACAATGAAGAGAATGTGTATCTAACTCACATACAACTAAATATTTCACCTAGTGTCATAAAACTTGTTTGTAAAGTATTAACAAAATAGATTGACTGTTCAAGTTTTGATGGATTATTTGCATATATATTACTATTCTGTAGCATCTAAGAATTTAACCATTTGTTTATGCACACTTTATTTCAAAAATGAATTTTCTTAGGAGAGTCATTGTAGTGTTTCTTAAAAAAATGCAAGATGGAATTTTTACAAATGTCTTTTTTGCATTAAAAATACAACAAAGATATTAGTAAACATTCATAATTTTTATATTAATATATAATTTTCATAAAATTATTAATTATATGTTAGGAAAATATTCTAAAGTGGAATTACTAGCTGCTCTCATTCTCATTCTAATATGCATTTGATATATAATGGATTAGATCTAATCACTTCTTACAAGAAACTGTGCATGATACCTGTTCTGTAGGCCAGAGATTTTTCCCTACTCTTTTATTATCTAGCTGCAGAGATGAGCCAGGAGATGGTGAAGATCATTTAGCACATATCTGATCAGCTTCAAATTTCCATAGTGCCTTGAGGCTGCATCCTGCCAGCCTATTGGGATGAAATCTCAGACATTGAATTATTCATTTTTTTTCTCTTCTGTAAGGACAGATTAGTGTATGGCCAATGAGAGAATTGTGATGTATTTGAAGAAATCTCAGCAAACAGTCAAAGAACTGGACAGCTAGGGCATAATGGCTGTACCTGCCTTGGGTTAAAATGCAACTTGCAATTCCAATCAGGCTTTCTGTAGTCAGTCACACTGCATGCTGTACAGGCATTACTGCAGAAACAAAACAAGGACAATACAAAGGCATTGACAGACTTCTATCTTGGTATAAAATCTTGAATATATGAGCAAAACATATAGTCACATAAGAACTTCATTTCACTTAAGATTACAACTTCTGAAGAAACTCAAATATTAAAATTTGTATACAAAAAAAAAAAAAAAAAAAAAAAAAAAAAAAAAAAAACAACTTCCCCTTTCCTCCCCCAA
>VWYN01017317.1:261366-275584 GCA_013400075.1 Hippolais icterina
AAAGTGTATTAAAAAAAAAAAAAAAAAAAAAAAAAAAAAAAAAAAAAAAAAAAAAAAAAAAAAAAAAAAAAATTTTCCTTTTTTCTTTTCATATCAGGACCAAATTCAGCTAAGGAAAAACTACATACTCTCTCTTTTTTGGTTGCTTTTTTTTTTTTTTTTCTTCCACAGTTATCAATCAATTTGGCATTCACATGTAGCAGCACCTGATAGTTCACAGCAGCCAGATACTGGTCCTGTCTGACTAGTGGACAGAGGTATTGACACCTAGAGTAGGTGGGTCTGTCTATAGCTGGTGACACTGTCAGGTATAGGTAAAGCAACAACTGCCACCTCACGTCTGGCTGCATCTCATTCATGCACTCAATCAAATTCAGAGTAAGTAAGTGTGAAGTCCATCAGAAGAAGCCAGTACTTTACGGTTTAGGAGGAAGAATGACCTCACCAAAGATCACTTGCAAGAGAAAAAAAACCAAAAACCTGGCAAAAAAGGATGCACATTTCTGGGCATCAGGGAAGAAAGAGGCCTGATTGTCTTGATGGTTTGTGGGCTCTGTGCTGAGGCAATTAGAGCCTTCCAGAAGAAATATATCTCCTCAGTGAACACTGGGCAGAGGGCAGGTTAGGACAGGTAGGGAGACAGTTGAAAAGGAGAGTGGCACAAGACAGAGCAAACATGAGCAAAACTGAGAGAATGCTGAGAAAAGCAGAGGGCAAACAAAACCAGGACTCAGAAATGACAGGCAGTCTAAAAGTAACCTGTAGGAAACCACTGAAATAAGAGCACCTTTATCACATTACTTTTCTTAAAAAAGGTTAATGTCAGCCCTCTGAGAAAAAAACCCCACATAATTAAGAAACTTCATTTCATTATGAACCATAATATGATTTTTTCCCTTCTATTGCTTATTTTTTTCCTCTTTTTTCTTTTTTCCTTTTTCTTTTCTTTTTTCCCACTCTTTTTCTTTTTCTCAAGGACATTAAGTCTTTAGTCTACACACTCAAATGCTTGAATTTTGGTGCTGTACTCAGTCAAAAAACTCTAATATGTGGGTGGTAAAGAGGTCCCAGAAGAAGACATATATTAGCTATATATTGCTTGAAAGCTTAATTGCAAGCCATAACTGATATTTGGAAGGCTGAAAGGTTGAGTCAGATCTGCTTTTTCATTAACTGTTCACTACAGGTCACTGGTAACAGAGTAATCTGACTAGATTTGTCTCTGATTCGGCTACAATATCTACTATATATCCCTATGCTAAGGGACTCTTTATTTAGTTCTTCCTCAGTAAAAACTGTACTGTTTTAAAGAAAGTAGTTTTTCATTTCAATAGTGACTCCTACAACAATAGAGCTGGCACACCTTTCCTTTTGAGTGACAATTCAGCTGATCGATCCAGAGAAAGAAAATAATTTTAAAAAACTAGTGATGAAAGCAGCAAAGGAAGAGATTTTTTTTTTTTAACAATACTAGCTTGACTATCCAACCATGCAAAATCAGAGACAGTTGTTTAAATGATGCTGATCTTAACTTGCTTTCAAGAAAGGAGAATGAATTCAAAATAAATGCCTTTCTCTTTTAACTCACTAGCCATTTTCTCTAGGCCAAGTGCATGTCTCATCTTGTTACCTGTTGAAAAGTTAAATTGCATGGAATTCAATTGCATGCCTAAATAGAAAAACAATTGTCAGTGTCTACCATGAAAATCTCATCCTTTTGAGAAGGTAGTACTAAGAATCAATATAAGACAGAGATATAACAGAAAGAAAAAAGAGATACAATTTAGTTATATTTCTTTTATTTACAAGTTCATTCCTAGTTTATGCCCTTACAAAGCAGTATTTTGAAATGGCATTAACAACATAGCGTGAGAAGATATTTTTTAAAATGACTTAAAACTACATATAAGTTACAGACCATTTTCCTTGAGAACTCTTGTGATAAATGTATTGCAACCGAGTGGAAAACATATTCCTTTTCCTGCTGTGATTGCACATTTGTACTCTTGAGTGCAGGCACGTGTATTTGCAATATCTTCCTGACAGCTTGATTAACCTTGAAAAGTTAC
Source organism: Hippolais icterina (assembly GCA_013400075.1). NCBI lineage: Eukaryota > Metazoa > Chordata > Aves > Passeriformes > Sylviidae > Hippolais > Hippolais icterina. The sequence goes on from VWYN01017317.1 coordinate 263,436, forward strand.
AAAATAATAATAATAAAAAATAAAGTAAAGAACTTTCATAGTTAACTTTCCAAATATACTTGAGAAAAACCTAATAGTTTATAAATAATGCCAGTAGTTTCTCTGGGTTTCTGTATTCTTCCTGTTACATAATGTATAATTTTTTATTTTAAAAAATCAGTAATGTCAAAATGAGAGAGTTAGAGGTTCAGAGAAATATACAGAATTTGTATTTTAGTCCTTTTGTTTGGTGTAGGGGTAAAGGTGATTGTGGAAAAGGCTGGGGGGGGTGGGTTAGGGACTTCTGTAAGGAGACACTGTGGCTTTTTTGTGCTGATCCCAGCTTGTTCCAGCCAAGTGGAATGGACCAACTCTAGGGCATGGCTGAGCTCCTCACTCAAGATGGTGACACCTCAGGGAAAAGTGTTTAAGAAAAAGCAAAGCTCCACCTGAGAGAGAGAAAGAAGAAAAGAAAGTGTGGGAAACAACTTTCCAAGAATTAAGGTGAGATAAAAAGGAGCAGTGGAGGTACTCCAGGTAATGGAACAGAGAATCCTCTGCAACTCACAGAGGAAACCAGGTTGGAACATTTAGATATTTCCTGAAGAAGCTACAGCCCATGGAGGCCCCATTTGGTTTGGAGAGGGCAAAGTATTAGAGGGAGGAGTGTCAGAAAGGAACTGTTACAGATTGACCACAACCCCCCACTTCCCCTGCCTTGTACCACTCAGCAGAGTGGGGAGCTGGTAGAGGAGTCAGGAATGAAGACAAAGAATTCAGTCTAGGAAGAAGAGGTTTTGTGGGGCAAGGTGTTTTAATAGTTTCTCAGTACCTAAATCTACTTTAATTGGTTGAGGGGAAAAAAAAAATCCCAAACTGAGTCTATTTTGCTTGTGATGATAATTGGCAAGTGATCTCACGTGACATTTTTCATCTTATTTTACTGTCCTTTTGAGGAGTAGAACGAGAGGTTGTAGAGGGCATCTGTGTTGATGGGCAGCCAGCCCAGTTCAGCCTACCATTGCCATGAATCAAGGTATGCTCTGTACTGGTGCATACTCTTTATCTGGAGAAAAATAGATTCAGTACAAGTTTTATTTAATGTTGATCTTAGCATTTATTCTCATCATGCTTAACTGAGGCACAGTAATAGAATTCATAGACAGAACACTTATAACAGTAATTGAAAAAATAATATCTTAAATATCTATATCTTCAGGGATTTTTATTTTGATAATGCTGAAGTGGTATATATTGTTGTGCCAGGATTAAAAAGAAATTTATCAAAGCACACCATAATCTAAATATAAAAGGAAGATGAAGGGGAAAGATTAAACAATATAAAAAAGCCAAGATATTGTAGTGAAGTGATCAAATCAATGGAAATAATAATAATTATGCTCCTTCTGTGATCAAATGGTTGGTTAGCTTAATTAATATAATGTATACAAAATGGCAAAGAGCAGGTAGAGTCCTATAAAACTGGAGTATAAATAAGTATTTAAATGAAACCAAAATTATTTGGAAAAATGTGGAAAATATCAATGTTCAGAGCAGAAGATGAATACTTAAGATATTAATTCTGACTTCCACTAGAAAATAAAAAAAAAATGTTTTACTGAATACTTTCAAATAATATTTGAAAAACAAATCTTCTGGCTAGGTGTCAGTTCAGAATTTTCAGCATATTTTACCAGCTGCAAACAAGTTTAGTCCATGACCAATTTAATTTCTCCTCTCTGAATTGTAATGTTGTCCATGACTAGAATTTCTTATTTAAGATACTTAATAGAGGACTTTGATCTTTTTTTTTTTTTTTCTGCACATGAACAGCTGAAAAGTGTTGATATTTTTTTCTTACACTGAAAAATGTTACATGTAAAACAGGATTTCATTATAGTTGCCTGCAAAGACCAATGAAAACTAGGCCCAAAATGATGCAAATATGCCCCTCTCTTTCCTCCCCCACCCCAGACTAACCTGTGTGAATAAATTCATTTTTTGTTTACAAAGAAATTGAACTATATTATTGAATTCTATCTGTTCATCTTTCTCTGTTGGAAAACAATGACACTGCACCTAAACAAAACTCAGTCTTCTGTGTCCTATCTAATCCAACTGATTTTAAGAGAAAATTCAGAGAATTGCTACGTTACGGCATCCAGGGTTGTGGGATTAGTTGTTAGAGAAACATCTACAGTTTTCATTGGCCTCAAAACAACAGAGAGAATTACTTCAGCCCACCTCCTACTTCACAAGGCTATGGATGATACATTGTTGTCTGCAGTTAATGATGATGTTATCACCTAACAAGCCCATGTAACAGATGTTCCCTATGTTTTTTGACAATTAAATAGTAGTCCGGGTGTTTATGGACTGAATTTATTCTGTGAACCATTAGCTCAATGTTACCCAAGGCACACTTGAGGGAAGTAATTGTGATGCACTGTAATTATATAAACAGAGATATTTGAAGATATTTAAGCACTGCAATGCTGTTATCTTCTAATTTCAATGAAATTAGCAGTAATAAAAGAATCAGATGCCAAGTTTCTTGTAGTGCAATCTGATTAGTTAACACCAAAAAAAAAAAAAAAAAAAAAGAGAAAAAATATTAAAAAGTCAATCATGAATGTTATAACAAATAAATATGCCCAATAGAAAAACAAAAACCAAAACTAAACCCCAATATTTCACTAGTTGGAAACTTTATTGAGTTCACATTGTGAACTGTGACATGAGCTAAGAAAAAATTCTATTCCAAGCTAAACTTTGAAACTTGTGAAATATCGATGCAGTATATTTTAATACAGTTTTGCCCTGCCTATAATTTTTGACACTTAGTTGAGACATCTAAAGGGGATATCTTAGAACTGTAGAATGATTTAGGTTGGGAGGGAACTTAAAGATCATCTGCTTACAACATCTCTGCCACAGGTAGGGACATCTTCCAAGAGATCAAGATGTTGAAGCTCCATCCAACCTGGCCTTCAGCAGTTCCAGGGATGGAGCACCCACAGCTCTTCTGTGTAACCAGTTCCTGTGCCTCACTGCAGAGTGAAAATGGGCATCTGAATAATAGAATCAATATGATTTCAGCAGAAGCCGTTTATTGTTTACATTAAATCCCAGTTATATATTCTAGCACCACTGTCCATGCATACAGATGTCTCGGTTGGCCAAGTGACTTGTCCATAAGTCAGGCACACCTCCTTCAGGACACCCAATTGGTCAAGCGTCCATCATCACGCTGTGTGTCTCCTATCTAGGTTTTGCATTTTTGTAGACAGTTTCCCAGGCTTTTTGCTCCCATTTTCATCCTGTTGTTGTCTCTAGTGGCCTTGATGAGTCCCTGAGAACCCTGGAAACAAGACTGCAGGTGGCTTGTTATCTACACACAGTTTGGCTGGTGCATGGGAATGGCCTGTTATACAGATGCATTGCTACACCTCACCACCATTTTTGTAAAAAAATTCTTCCTTATAGCCTCTAACCTAAATCTCTCTTCTTTCACTGTTAAGCCACTGACTTTTGTTCTATTGTTACAGGCCAAGGTAGAAGCCTCTTAACTATAAGCCACCTGTAAGAATTGAAAGACTTCACCAAGATCTCCCCCGGAGATCCTCCAAGCCTCTCCAAGCCAAAGAACCTCAGCTCTCTCAGCCTGATTTCACAAGAAGAGGTATTGCAGATCTCTGACCATTTCTGTGCCCTCCCCTAGGTCTGCTCCAAAAGGTCCATGCTTTTCTTGTGCTGGAGTTGCCAGACCTGGATGTAGTGCTTCAGGTTGGGTCTCACTAGAGTAGATAGGAAGATTCCAGGTTCTATGTGGATATAGAGACTTTTATAAGCTCAGACCTTGATAATATAGCTTCTGTAAGAGACAAATAATGACTTAAAAACTTCACTTTTCTAAGTTCCTGATGATTATAAATAGATGTTGCAGTCCCTGAATTCCATGGCCATTTGCTCTTTTTCTATTTCCCAGGCAACAGAAATTTTCTTGAAGGCCAAGAAATGAGCATCTGTAGGTTATCCTAGCTGTTGGTGTCACACTATTAATGTGACAGCAACTGACTTAGATTCCATTTTTCTAATTTTATTGTGCATCTACTGCTTACATGAAGCTATTGCTATACAGAAAGTTGACTTCAAACTTAAGCCATTTAAGTTAACTTAAATCAAGCTTAGGTCATTTAAATGCAAGACTGCATTACTGTCATGTCCTTTATCATTTTTTGATAAGCATGACTTTCAGGCATCTGAATTTTTAAGCTTTGACATTAGAATTAGGATGAAATATGCCTACCTTCACACTAAGAATTTTCACAGAGCTTCAGTCTCCATAAGAAATTAATTTATGACTGTTTGTTGCATTGTTTCTTTTCTGCTGTTTTCTTAGTGTGTTGGCTTTCCTGAGCTCTTTCTGAACACACTGTGCTTCCCAGCATGAAATACAGATTCTACATATGTGACCCTGGAGTATGGATTCTCCTGCAGCCATTGGAGAATGCAATAGATGGACACTGCAATATTCTAACTGCTACTTATCACAGAGAATGTGTTTATCATTCGCTGCTCCTTTTCAAATTAAAACACAAAGACGATGCAGAAATTTTGAATGGATATATAATCAGAGAGATGCAGTAGGAGCGAATGTAGTATTCCATTCATCTAATTAAACTTCCCCTTGTTTCGCCTCTGAAATGTTCCCCATAGCTTTCCTACTGATTCATTTGGAACAAATTATGCCCTAGATAAGTGAAGGCAACTGAGAGCGTGGAACCGTAACATATGAAAAACTAAGTATAAGTCCAACCATTAGTTCAGAAGTCTTTGAAGTACAAAATAATGAACCATTGCACTAGGTTCTTCATATGCCTGCAAGTGAATAATATTCCCCATTGTAGGTAGATATGCTTACATTGAACTAATCATCTGTCATTATTTCATCAGTAATAACAAATATCTACTCTTTAGTAGAAAGATGTATTTGTGAATTTCATTGTCAAATGACAAGTCAAACCAAGTTTTATGAAAGAGGATAAAAGCTAAAAATCAACATATTTCTTCACCTGCCAGAAATTTCTGTGAAAGTAAAGGAGACTAAAGAGAGGGTGAGAAGTTAAAGAGACATCAAATACTAATCCTTAGCCATTGCTTCTTCTGTATTGCTTCCAGTAATCTAAACACCAGTTCAAGAAGCATTTGGGAAATGCCCTTGAGTACATGGTCTGAATCTTGGGGGGTCCTGCGAAGGCCTAGGATGTGGGCTTAATGATCCTGATGGGTCCCTCCCAACACTGCATATTCTAAGAATCTATGATTCTATAAATCCCACAGCACTGAATAGAGTTTTACCAGTGGTTTTAACCTTGTTACAGGACAAGATATAAATAATTTAGTAGTTCACTTTCTGGATACACAAAAATATCATACATGAATTACACTATTTTTGTGTTACACATTACTGCTAAGGAATAAACAATGTACCATGAAAGAAAATATGTCCACAAGGCATATTTCTGGATATTTCAGGTAAGGCCAGCTATTAGGCACCTACGTCAATCAACTAATTGCAGAAAGGCAATCTTTTACGGAAATAATCCCCAGAGTTAGTGTGACTAAAAACCTACATTTTACTCATGAGTTCATGTCAAATTTCATTAAAAAATCCAGTAAACCAGATGTACTAGTTAGAAAAATACAATCAGCTAAGAGATAATGGAATGATGAAATATAGATTTACCTTATGTTTTTTCTGAACAAAACAGAAAGCACTAAATTTATACACCAATACAGATAGTTCTTTCTATTACAAAAATCTTATCTGTCTTCTATTAAATATGTATCCAGAAAACAATTTTATACTTTATTGTGCTGTTATTAGCTGTGGAACAAGTTTGAATACAAGGAACAGAATGATTTGCAGCTGCTAAAATGAATTTATTAATCCCTCTTTTCACTTTCTATTTCAGTCATAGTTTTGCTGCTGCCAGCACTTTCCCTGATGCGATGTTTAGCAGTGACAATACCAATTGGCACACACAGAGATATGTGTGCTTGAGAGACAGGCAGGAATTGAATAGAGCAAGTAGTGGCATTTGGTAAAGCCAGGGTTATGGAGATTTGTTTGTGAGTGGAAAGCTTAAAGGCTTAAACCTTGTGAAAAATATCAGATAAAATTACTTTAATAATTTCAGGTAGAAATTAATATTTGCCTTAAATATATTGAGCTTTCTTATTATTGTTTTATATTTATCAAATACCCTGAGTAAGAATGATTTTTTTTTCTTTTCTTTAAAAAAGTGCCTATTCTAAAGCTCAGAAATAAAACACTCAGAGCCATCATTCATTAGCTGATGTTCAGACATTTTTCTCAACACTTCCTACTTTTTTTTAAGCAAGAGAGTAGTAAAACTATATTTCTTTTCAAGTCTGTGTACACATACTATCTTTCAAATGCAATAAGTCTGACTACACCATATATCACCTAGTGGTATCTAGATTTTACCATATCAGTTGTTCTTGTGTAAGTTTTCACATTGCAGTAGAGCTGTGAAAAATCAAGACAGTAAGGAAAGAAATAGCCTGGGTAGTCGAAGGGATACAGATAAAGGATATTCCTGCAGAGGTTCTATGGGCAATCCATATTAGGACACTGCCCTGGAATTTAGATGGGTCTGGAAATTGCTAATTTAATCGTATTATTTTAAATGAATGTAGTAATTAAAATGGACTTTAAAAATGCAAAAATCAGAGAAAAGGGAAAACAATTTAAAACAGGAAGAAGAATGGCAATATGCAGTATTAGTATGAAAAATAATTAGATATATTTAAAAAAACTTGAGGAGACAAGAAAGATTTTAATTGTTTTTTCTCATATAACTATATATTTAAAAGAAAGTCATATAAATCTAAGAAAACCTCCTGTGACAAATTTTCTTACTTTTAATAAAATAACAATTCATGTTATATAATAATAGTTCCAATACCCATGCTATAAAGTAATAGTCCACAGGCTTTAAAATATCTCGCATAAACTTTATAATTATTTTGTCTATTTTTTTTTATTTGGAAACAGAACACATACTTCTGAAAGAAAAATATCCCTCATATTTCCAAAGACATTCTGAGAATTATGGCACTTCAGAAAAATATTTTCTTGAATTCTTAAACAAAGATATTTTTCCAAAAACTTTAAGATAGGTATTGAGTGGGACAATGCTGTTTTTCTGGTAACATGTAACAATCATGTTTCATGAAGAGGGATGGAAAACAAAGGTGGATAAGCAAAAGTCTGGGTATAATTTTTCAATTTTTTATTCCCTTTGTTTTCTCTTAGGGTTTTAATGAGGGAAGTTTGGAGGTGGTTGTGAGGGACTTTTGCCTTTTTATTTAATTCAAACAAAAGCACACTGGTGTCTCATTTCCTGTTAATAAAATTCTGTAGAGTTTATTTCATGTTTTGCCTTCAAACCATTCTTTTTTTTTTGTTTTGTTAGTTCTCTAAAGCATAATTGCATTATGATTGGGTTAACATTTCAGAGTATACAACCAAATATGTATCTGTTTGCATTTGTATTTTAAAATTTCAAATAAATTTTAAAAATGCTTAAAAATATTAAGGGTTTTGAGATTTTATTTTTTACATCAGGCATTACTCTCTCAATAAAAATCTTCCTATGTTGCCTTTCTCTCAAAAACTTCAGTGGATATGTGCTTTTCTCCTCTGATTCTGAGAAATGAAGTCCTTTAATCATTGTATTTTTCCATTTTTATTTCTTTCCTTTCATAAGGACATCATTTTAGGTACTCAAATGTTAATTTTTCTTTTTTTATTCTAATTAGAACATTCACAACAGTTTAATACCTTTGACAAAGAAAGAACTTCATTCATTATACATACATCTTGGGGAGCAGATGGAAGTGTTGTGTGAACAACCACACATAAAATTTAGATTCCAAAATTCTTAAGAGAAACAACAGAACTGCACTTAAAAGAAAAGAAGAAAGGGAGATTATGACAAACTTGTCAATATTTTTTTTAAACAAAGGGAAGAAAGAGGGAGAGGGCACAAGGAGTTTGTTAATCACTCTTTTTCTCTACAAGGATGCTTACTTCCAATCTTATTCATACAGTAACTTGTCAAGCCAAGGAAGGAAAATAGACATAGATATAATTTATGCTTCTTTTTACAAGATAGACGTCTAATATTCTAATATTGAAATGAAGGAGCAAAATTCAGTAAAAGAGAAATCTGTTTAGCAGTAATCCATGTTGCCTTGTGTCTTCCAGTGTGTTAATGTACTTATATGTTATTCTGCTCACATTTTCTTCTCACGTAGAAGTTTTTCATCAAGAAGAACCTCTGAAGCAGTAAAGTGAATCTTGTTTATTTATAAGAAGTTCAGGATTATGCACTTATCATTGCTTCTTCATCCTGTTTTTTCTGTTCAGCATCTCTTCTATGGACATAAAAAAGTGTTTCAAATTTATTGCAGTCTAAATAATTCATGACTGAAGAAGATATTCTCATAAATTCTATTGTATTTATGTATTTTTATTTATTTTTACTCCATTATTGTAACCAATATATGTTCTGGTGTGTTTTGCTTGACTGCTTCATAATAATTCCAGATTGTCCCTGTGGGATATTGCCACTGTATTTCAAACACAAAACACTCAAAACATATTCTGGCTGAAAATTCACTTCTTTGTGCTCTTTACTTTTCAGAACACCCTTCCCATTGTTACCAACTATCAGATAAATAATCATAGTCAATAATATAAAAAAGCAAGTATCAAGAGGAAAATTACTTGCAGGGGACAAGACAGATTATGTGAAGCTGTATTATACAGCAAAACTGAATTTGTTTGTTAGTTTTTAAGAGCAGGAACACTGAGGGAGCTTGTGTACAGCCCTGAGAGAGGCACAGAGGTGTTGCAGTCATGTTCTATTTACAGCAATACAGCTAATGTGAATCAAGACAAAGGAATGATCCAAATGGTGACCAAAAGCTGAACTTTGCTTGCTTGACTTGAAAAAAGGTATTATTTTTCCTGCCACCACATATGCTAATGAAGTAAAATCTGTGCATGCTTTACATGTATGACAAAAGTGTATCAAACTCCACCTAAGTATGAAACAACATCAAATGAAACTTCATATTTTTCCAACCCTCAAAGAAAACAAATATAACCTAGGGGGAGGGATGTGAAGAAGGTGGAGGCTCCATCTGTGTATCCTGGGATGGTCGATGTACCCTTACAGTGACACCTTAAAATCTGATAAGCTTTATTCCACGGTAATATTATTGCTTATGCTTTCTGATATCAGTGTATTTATTAACAGAAATTTCTGAACCTTGTCTTGTCACAACAATCACATTATTTTTGAGTCTGGAATCCTTTTAAATGTATCTAGATTTAAAGTGCAACCCATATTATTTCTGCAAATGGGATTGTGACCAGACTTACAATGTAACCATTCTTTTAGTGCATCTAGTACTTTACCAGACTTATGGTGCCAAATTTTATTTGTGAACGTCTCCTTGGGACTCAATTAGACAGACACTATAATGACTAATAAAGGCAAACCACTCCTGCATCCACTACATCTGCTGATAACCCAGAAGGCAAGGGGATTGCCTTTTCTTAAATTTTTACGTGACACTAACTTTCCTTTTCCATTTATTGGGAAAGGGTTAGTATTTTGGGAGAGGGTTGAGAGGGTTGGTATTTTCGCTATTTCTGGGCCTGCTCATGTCCTTCCCATTTCTGTTTGCATCCTTTACCACTTTCAACTCCAGCTGAACCTTGGTCTTCCTGATTCCCCTTGTGAATGCTTAATCCTTGCATTTAAACTCCTCATTAATCTGTCCACCTCAGTAATCTATACTCCTCAGTAATCTGTGTCTTTTCTACCTCCAATCTATTTCCTTTTTTGCCTTTAGGCTGAGTCAGACATTCTGGGCTGGGCCAAGCTGAATTTTCCTATTACTGATTGTTTTCTTGATGTTGAGCATGAGCTGCTCTTGTCCATTAAGGACATTGTCCCTGAAGCCTCCTTGAAGGAACAGGTTACTCAGTGAAGGATTGGAATCATCATCCTTGGAAGTGACCAAAAGGCATGTGGATGCAGTTCATGGGGAAATGGTTTAGTGGTGAGCATGGTGGGCCAGGTTAAGAGTTGGACTTCATTATTTTAAAGGTTTATTTCAACCGTAATAATTCTGTGAGGTCTCATGGGCTCCTTTGCCCTTCCTAGAAAGGGAGCTTATCAGATCCTGATGAAACCAGCATGCCATCCTCTTGAAGCCCAGGGTCTTTGATCTGCCTTTTGCTGTCCTGAGGATCTTAAACTCCACTCTGTTACAGTAACAGCAGCCAACATATTCTTGGTCAGTTCCTTTTTCTTTGTGATTAGCAGACTCAGTGATATACCTCCCCTCTTTTTGGTCCATCCAGTTTCAGCATGACATATTTGCCTCCTGGACACAGGAATGCATTTGCCTTGTTTGTGCTCACCATACTGTTCTCTCTATGAAATCTCTGGTGGTCAGTTTCATGTGAGTCAGCTTCTAAGATGAAGAGATATCTTCTGTCAGTTAAAAAAAAATTAAAAGTCACTTTTTGAAATAACATCACTAGCAGTCAAAGAAATCAGAAGGAGCACTTTTTAGTCATACTGATCAAGAAAAACATAAATATTAATTTAAAAAATACAGATGAGAGCATGCAGTTTATATAAAGGTCAACATATTTTTTCATTTTAGAAAAAGATTTAAAATTTTTAGTTGGCTAACTATTAAAAGAATTTTGAGATCATATAAGTTTATAGTGGAAATAAACCAATTCAAAACTCTGAAAGTGTTCAATTAATAGTTTTTTAATACTGAATAATAATCTTTCAGTCTGCCTGAAGGAAAAAAACTGCACAGTTATGTCTGATGGACTCTGAAACTATTTCTTTCCAAAACATTAGTAACTAAGTGGAGTATAGAATTTATAGCCAGTTGGCTCTTCTTGTGTTTGGACGTAGACTGCAGAAGTTTCGTACTTGTAACTGTCAACATTTTGATATTCCTTTTATTCTAAAAAAACCCCTGTGTGTTTTGGTATATGAGAAGTGTTAAAATTTACTTCCACTTAGAAAAGAGTAGTAAAAAGGAAGTGTGTGATAGTGTTTGGTTTTTCTTAGTTCAGAATATGTGATTATTGCAAACATTTTTTTTTCTTTAACATACTACAGGCACGTGTAATTAAGAAATAGGTGGTTTTTTAAATTGTGCACTGGTGTAATTACATGCAGCTTTTAGGCAGACACTGTAATGTATACATCTATAAACAAATTATTTCTACCTCTATAATATGTATAATGTAATCACTACATCTGTAATAATTATACATTATAGCACCTAAATTCAGCCTTTTCCAGTGCGCAGTCATCCTCACAGCAGAAAACTCCGGGAAATACTTTTTTACTGGGTGGATTATCAAGCTGTGGCACAGGTTGCCCAGAGATTTTTTTGAGTCTTCAGCTTTGGAAACAATCAAAAGCTATCTGGCCATGGTCCTGGGCAACAGGTTCTAAGTGGCCCTGTTTGAGCAGTGGAGGCTTGGACCAGATGACATTCAGAGGTCCCTTCCAGCCTCAACCTTTCTGTGATTCTGTGGCCCATGGTATTAAGTACAAGAACTCAACACAAATAGTTGGCCCAGCAATAACAGATGCTTTTCCTGTATAAATGCTTACTTCTTTAACAAGATTTTTGTATAAACTTTTGACCCATATTCAATGGGAATATTAGAACAATTAGTTTCTGAACTGAACAGACCTGAAGGGAAATTCTGACAGTTGAAGTCAATAGCAATTGCTGTTAATTTCAGCATAATCCACAGAGTCCATGGAGTCTTTTTTTATCTAAAGAGTACAGATATTATTGAATCAAAATGTTTTTTTCTTATTAAATAAAATGCATTTAGCCATGGAAAGACATTTCAGTCGTTGCAAGATATATATATTTTTTATAGATTTGGAAAACATTCAATGTTTAGACTCAGACAGGAATTTTGCCAGTAAAAATGCATAGGAAGTCAAAGGAAAAATTTGTTTTCTACTGAACTGTACTTAAGTTTTTCTTCAGTATCTTTTTTTTTTTTTTTT
>VWYN01017317.1:275603-321960 GCA_013400075.1 Hippolais icterina
TTTTTATCCCATCACCTTGTCTGATATTTATTTAAACTTTGTGAAAATCACCAGCTTAAAGTTTAACACAAATGCACATACAGAGCAACACATTCCCCAAAGCTGGCTCCTTGTCCTACTTGCTGGCTGGTCCAATGTGATGTTCACACACAGAGGCTCAAAATAGGAACGATATTCATATACAATACAGTTAGAAATAGGATTTAGTAAGAGGATTCAGTAAGAATGTAAGACAGTCACAGTAGCATTCAGTGTGACAAGTATAACGACCACCTTCTGCTAATATGCAATCTGTCCCTTTTATCCCTCTTTTCCAATCTTGTTCTTGCTGGATTGGTGTTGATCCCTCCAACATTCCATAAAAATTGCTATATAATCTCCAGAATCTCTGCTCTATTCCAAAATAGTTTTTCCCTCCACCCCATAGTAAGTCCCATGTCCCTTAAAGCAGCATCTCCCCTAGTTTCGTTGGATTTACCCACAGACAAACTCTTTGAATGTCATACAGTGACTTTCAGATGAACATTTATAGAAGGAATATAGAGATGAAAGACAAAATTCAATTGTTCTAATTGGAAGATGATTTTGTGACATTCATGCCCTTTGACAGTCCTTAAAAAAACAATTAGACTTAGAATCCTTCAAAATTGCAGAACCAAGGTTAAGTTTGGTTACTACTACGTAGATCAAGTATCAAGTTTTTAAGCACCACTACTATTTTTTCAGGAGTATATTTTAATGACAGCAGAGGCCTGCAACAGCTCTAAAGTAGCAACACACTAATCAGAACACAATTCTGGCTTGCCGTGAACACAAATAGAAGGATATTATGATAGTGTTAACAACACTGTAGAGTATGTGCACTGTATAACCAAAATATACAAATAGCTTGTAAGTCAAGCTTATGAACAATCTGTAATCATTTTACTTTAGTTTGGGACTACCAAGAAAACCAAAGATATATTTAGCTCCGTGTAGGAAAAGGTATATTTTTGCATTTCGATGATAAAAAACCAGTTGTATTAAAATGAATGAAACCAATCCAAACCAAAAATCCTCTTGAAACATTTGTTGAAATGCTTGTAACAAATTTGCTTTTAAAAAGGAATTTTAAATATAATAACTGAAGTTAGATGTAAAGAGGTATTAAGATGAGGATGCAAAAAAATTTTGAACATGTCTACATTAGTGTAATTTTTCTCTGAAGATTGTTGAAATATTACACTAAAAAATTCTGGCATGAATATTTAAAAATATGTATTCTTACTTATTCTTATTAAAATTATTACTTATTGCTTATTAAAACTGAATGAGTTTTATAGTTATGATTAGAAGGAGGAGATTGCTATCCATTACATTTGTTACTGTTGTTTCAAAAAGCATTTAAGGAGTGTAAGAATGTATCAAATTACTGAGAATTTTGATTATGCAGTTAACATTAAACTGTCAGGAGAAAAATGACAATTGTTTGCTAGGTATAGCAAAAAAGATATATTAATCAGGTCTCTTTCTCTCAAGAAAATATAAATACTGAAAATTGCTTTAAAAATAAAATAGTCCTAATATCTTTCAGTAATCTAAAAAAATACATAAACTCAGACTATCTCAAAAGAAGGTAGGGTGATGCAGGCAGAAAGTTCAGAAGAGGAATGTGAGTCAAAATTAACTGCAAAAACTCTTGATTTTATCAAAATTATGCCATGTTATGTCTCTTGACAATCTGTCTCAAAGCATTTTTTGAGATGACTTGAAAGCACTCTCCTAAGTATTTGTATGCATAAGAATCTACCTAGTTATAGAAGAAAGAATGATATACTTACTATGTCCAGCACTTTATTTGGTAGTTCTTGTAGCGTTGCTAGGATTTACCAGAACAAACTATCAGCTAGAGAGCAGAGATGAAACACAGTTAATGAGCAGATATATCACTAAGGGAAGTTACCATACCCAGAGTTTTGGCCCAAAGGTATAAATAAATCTACTCTTCATCAAAGAAAACCACTCAATAGGTCATATTTATGCAAAGCCTAGGGCAACTGAGAATGCTACCATTTCTGAAGGCTGTATGGGCTTAACTGTGATTAAAAGTGACAACCAACTTTCCCTCTCAGCTGTGTGCTGAGATGACCTTACTGCAGCATGCCTGTATACTCATATATTTGCACTGTTAACGTTGCTTTGCAGAGATTGTTAGTGATAATTATTGTCTGTAGTCTTTCATGCCAGAAATATAGCTAAATATGTTGTGTTCATTAATTGTTAATATTGTTTCTGTTTAACATAAGGGATCCCAAGAAAAAAAACCGTGATCTTTCATTTGTGCCATTTCCATTTGTTTCTGACAAAATATGCCTTTGGTTATAGAACATTAGTATTAAACAAAAACAAAAAATATGTTGTAGTGGCAGTCATTCTAAGACTGAAGGCTTAAAAAAGCAAAAAGATTCAGTATGCCTTAATTATAAATTTTGATTTTTTTTAAAAATCTGAATCACCCTTATATTTTTCTTCTTCTATATGGGAAAAAAAGCAACCTGAAAAAACCAAACCACAAAGCAAAGTATACAATCATCTGCTTAGCAACAGTGAAGAGTGAAGTAATTCATGAAGACATAATGAGATGAAAGAGAAATTTCTCGCGATTGACTTCTTAAGTACTTACTACTTACATTTTTCATCTCTATAAATCTATCTTATAGCCCTATGTAAAAACATATTAATAATAAAACACAGTTCTGTAAGAATGCACATGTGAAAGTTGAGTCCCCTAGTAGTTAAATTCAGTCTTTTATACTTGTGCTTGGACTTGCAAATTTAAATGCACTTTTGTTTTTTTTCCCCAGCCATTCTTCTGCTATTATTTTTCAACCAGACTGGCTGCAGAAAGCTCGAATATACACGTACATTTGCACATATAAGCACAACACCAACAATATTCAGCTGGCTGGGCGAGGACACAAACCTATTAACAATGAGAAAGATCTGGACATGAGAATTGCATAGTCGGTGGTTATTATGTCTATGCTGCTCTATTATTTCGACACAATAAGTGTAGTATGGTCCTCATATATACTGTGGGAATAGAAATCCAGATCTGCAGCTTCAAAACCTTGAAAGTAATTCAGGGTCATATTCCAGAATTTCAAGGATTTCAGAGTTCTATTCAGCTGTCCATCTTTAAGTCTCTTATTTCATTATCATGTTAATATTTTCTCATATACTTCTGAACACTTTTACCCTGACCAAAGTAAAAATTTCTAGTTCCTATTTATTGTTCATCAGATTCTGTCTAGAAAGAATCAACAACCTCACTGTAAACAAGATGTTCTTCCCAGATAACAGATGCATTTTTGCCCTCACAAAATTATTAGCTCTTAATTCAACACATTTATACATTTTTTCTTTAGTACTTTATATATTCTAAACTGAAACACAGTTGCTCTAAAAGTTGCACAAACATCTCTTATTTTCGCAGAGATTCACTTTACTATTATTATTATTATTATTATTATTATTCAGAGGAAGCTTCATCTACAGGATACCATTTTTTTACATTTGGTAGTATCAAGAATGAATTTAACCACCACAAAAAGAGAACATCTGAGTATGGAAGCAATTCTCTGTATGGCATTACATCAAAAAAGTGGATAAATTTATTCAGTGTAATGCCAACTTGCTATGGCAATTTCACCTCTTAAGCTTCTTTGGCTATGTAGTGAGCTGAGCAAAAGTGAGACTTTTGTTAACTCCAACTAAAAACAAGTATTCAGAAACATAAGTGTTCCTGTCATGGAGTAAGTAACGTGAAACCCTTTTCAGAACTGTCACATCATAAAGCTGCTAAAATAATAGTATTTTCAAAATGTTTTGAGCCAGATCCACAGCAAGTGTAAATCAATATAAATTTATTGAATTAACATATTCCTATGTGGTTCCATAATGAGACTCTGTGGCAGGAATGCATACTAGATTACACAAAGGTGAATGGGGACTGAGTATGATGATGCAGTAAATCCCTAATTCGATGTTGGAGGTTGGACTAGATGACCCCAACAGTGGTCCCTTCCAACCTTGCCCAATCTGTGATTCTGTGATTCTGTTATAATTTTTACAGATCTAATAAAATATTTTCAACATACAGTCATACAACACAGCAATGTTCGACTGCAATTTTTACCCTTAAGGAATGACCTGAATGTAAATGCTGTCTGCTGACAACCTATGAACCTTACTTGGTTGGTTATTTCCCTTTGGAAACAAAGATGGTGTCAAAATTTCAGTTTTTCTAATCACATTGTTTAAAACCAAAAATATTAGCAAGAAACTTTTCTGTGCTTGAATGCATTTAAATAGATTTAACATCTATCTCAGATAAAACAAAAAACAAGCAAAAGAAAGGCACATACACTTTTTGATGCTGAGGAAATACTTTTATACATAATTTATTTGAGTGACTTTTTTAAAAATCCATGTATAAAATCTAGATAAAATGGAATATGCATAGCTTAAGTGAATATGAATCAGTAGGTCATGTTCCTTCTTTACCTTTTGTAACCAATTCTTAATGGCAGAGTACCGGAAAACCCCTGTTATTTTTAAAAAGAATATATATGGCTTTTTTTAGTATCTATCCCTTCTCTTTTGTGCTGAGCATTTTTTTTATTTTTTCAATAACTAAACTGTTTACAAGGTCAACTTTTTCTTTCCAGTTCTCCTCCCTACTGTAGGTGAAGTAGGGAGGAAGTGACTGTAGTTCTTTGTTACCAGCTGGGATTAAATCACAGCAGGACAATAAAACCAGACCGAATTAAACAAAACAGGAATACAGGAAAAGTTAGGTGACTTATTCTACTGTACAGCCTCAGATATGAAAATCATATATGCCTGTACATACATAAAACCAAACTTAACACAATTGAAATTGAGGACCTAATTTCAACAACTAACTTTCTTCTATTTTAAGATCAGTTTTTCTGTCAAGAAAAATGAAATTGTCAGAGGAAGGTCATCACCTCTTATCTATTATATTTTTCTGTGTGCCTAAATTTAGTTGAACCAGATCTCAGCTTTATGTTCTATCTCAGAAAGGGCAGAAGTAGTCAGGTCAGATCAGCACAGAGGAAATGGACCTAAAGAAGACAGAGTTAATAGTAAGCTGAACTCTCATTAGAATATATTAGGTACACTTTTTCAATGTGACTATGCTATCTGGAAGAAAAAGCTGCGTTTTACTTCCACTGGTAGTACTTCAAGCATATAAAGTCACAGACTGAAAAAACTGCTCTGATGACAATGTGTTCTAGAGGCATCCCATCAAGTCCCACAGCTTCATCTGCAAATAAATTGTTTACTTTTGTATGTGAGACAGTAGTGGTGAAAGATAATTTTCATACTTCAGAAGCTTGAGAAACATAAAAGTTTACAGGGATATTTCTAAAGGAAAATTTCATATAAGTTGCTTTTGCATGTTCCAAAATCTCATATAAGATGAGATAAAATAAAAACAATAGGGAAGCGGGGCGGGGGAGGAGAGGAGGGGGGACTCCCTCCCCAGCTCTCAAAGTAAGTTAAGTTGGTTATTTTTTCTTAATGATAAGATTTCTTTTTTCCATTTTTCATATATTTTTCTTGATTGAGACAGTAACAGTATTAACTTGTACACCTTACAAGGATAAAGAAGGCCTGTAGTTTTGTTCTCAGTATGAATCCATGAAAGTACAGTCATCTTTTAATAATCTGAGAGCAAATTACCTAGTTCTCTTGTGGGACTTATTTATGTCACTGACTCATTTATTTTTTATTCCTTGTCTTTTGCATTTTAATAGTAGTATGTTCTTTGGTTTTTTTACTTGTTTGTTTGCTTGTTTGTTTTTGTGCTGACTTTGCCTTTTTCTTATGGAATACTGTGAAATTGTTTTTTTCTATTTCTGCTGAAAAGAGTGTTGAAAATGCAGGAATGCTTTTGTTATTGCTGAGCAGTGCTTGCTTGAAGTCAAAGCCTCTTCTTGTTCTCAGCTCAACCCATCAACACTAGGCTGGAGGTGTACAAGAATTTGGGAGGGGACACAGGAGAACTGAGACACCAAAAGGATATTCTAAGCTATATAGAATAGTGTATAGTGTCACGCTCATCACTTGGGAAAGGAGATGGAAGGTGTGGATGTTCAGAGTTACCATGTTTGTCTTTCCAAGCTCTGTTACATATAATGGAGCTGTGCTCTCCTAGAGATAGCTGAACATCAGCCTGCCCATGGGAGCTGTGAATTAATTCTTTGTTTTCTTTTGCTTGCATATGCAACTTTTGCTTTGTCTATTAAACAGTGTATCTCAACCAATGACTTTCCTGAGTTTTACCTTTCTGATTCTCTCGCTGTCTCAGCAGGGGAAAGTGCGTGAGTAGCTGTGCAGGGCTTAGGCACAACAGTGTGCTTTTCTTTCTCAGCTAGACAGCTTCTACATTCTGTCAGATAATAAAAGGTTAACTGTAAAAAAAAAAAAAAACAATAAGAAAGATAGAAAAACAAAACAGATTTTTTTTTTTTTCATGGTCATGTACATATTAACTAAATTTGTAGAGTGTACATAGGATATCATTTTCCAAGCTAGCTGGCAGACCTGCTGGTATGATCTACCTAGCAACCCCATGTTAGATATCGTAAGGCATTCCAGTCACTGAGAGTTATGATAATGAACTATTACCCTACAGATTAATTTCAACTTTCCCTTGAAATATGTGTGTGTGTGACGTAACTACAATTCTTTAAGTTATTACTCAGTTATCCTCTGTAAGTCAGTTTCTCACTTGGAGATTTTTCCAATGGCTCCTAAAATCAATAGACATAGAACCAACTCCCACTTAGTACTTAAGGTGGCACCATATATACAAAGATGATACTATAATGTCTCTTTGATAGTAATGATTGACAAAATATTTGATATTGATAATTTGATATTTATTAGAAGCTTTTTTTTTTCCAAAATAGTCCTTTAATCTTGTGACTGGAAATAAAATATCACTTCTGCTGCTCCATCATACTAATGTGGGAAGAAAACTTTTAAAGTAATAGAAAATAAAACTGTAATTGTTCTGTATCGAGAAAATAGTTTGCATCAATAGCTTCACCATCACAAGCAAGAAAGGAGGAAAAATAGTATATAAAATAATGTGAAATAGATTATATTATGAATATATATTACTTCATATAGATTATATTCATATATATCTTTATATGGAAGAAAGTTTGCAAAAAAAAATCAACCAACCAAGTACTAAAGAATACTCATGTACCAGTGTCTATTTTGTGTATCTATGATTGTTCTAATAAAGAGAGAATTCATCGTGAAAAAAATTTTTATGAGGAGTAGGCAGACTTTTTATTTTTTGGGTTTTGTGTGGGGTTTTTTTTAGTCTTTCACCTTCATAGTTGAAGCATTTCATTTCCTGGATAAAATATAAGGCAACTTCAATATTCAGCCATAATAGCCTCAAATGACAGTTTCATTCCCATCACAACTGGATGGATATAATTACTGATCTGTGTCACAGGCCTGGCACAGATCATTGCTTGTAGAATAGCCACATCCCTACTAAAAACTATGAATGTCAGAATGAAGGATTCTTTCCTTCTGTAGCTGTCCAGTATGATTAAAGGATTTTGCATTCTGAGGCCCTTTTTACCTAATATTATTAACAGTGAAAATAGTTAATAAGCCATTACTAAATTGGATGTCCCATTTGTGCATTCTCTAATGGGATCATAAACTAATAGAAAACACTGTGCTGAAGCTTTGATAATGTATAGTTCATTGCTGACTCTAGATTTTAGATTGCAATATGTGCCAACCAAGTTAAAGGCAGATTATTAACTGTGAGTAAAATTAAAGAATGTTGGTTTTGACTTATTTGATATTAAAACTTTTCTTCTTTTCTAATTTCTTAAAATGTAAGTAAAATTTAATCATGACACTGAACAAAAGCTGGTAGTAGGTGATCAGGATTTGGAAAACTAATATACAGCTGACTGTTTAAAAGTCTAAAAATATATCTCTTCTTCACTATTAGAAGCAAGAATGTCAGAAAGAAAGAAAGTAGGAAACAAGATTGTTGTTTATTTAGCCTCTATTCTCCATATATGAGTGCATTAATATGGACTTTGGAAGCAAAATTCATAAAGATCTTAAGGCTTATTCAGGATTAATTGAAAAAAGCGATACATGGCCCCCAAACCAAAAGGAAAGCATACAACTTCTAAAACCAAATAGTTAAATCAATTAATAGGTAATTAAAAGGGTGTCGATTATTAATTTCTTTCCTCTTGAATACTATTGAATAACAATGCATAAGTATGTTTGTGCATAAAGTTTTTCTCTCTGAGGGAAAAAGATACTGAGAGATTTGAGGACAGACAAAAGACGGGGCTGGAGGCAGCCTCGCTCTTCTGCTCTTGGCATCGCAGAGAGGATGGTCAGGCTGCTGCTTGCTGTGGGAGGAGTTTTCACTGGCACCACCGGGTCTGGTCCTTAGAAAATCTACCAACATCTGCTTGTGTGCCCGGGAATTCTGAGCTCACCTCCTCTTGCCCTGCTTGGCCGGCCCTGTCCCACCGCCCCTGCTTCCTCGGCCCTGCTTTACTTTTTTTAGCTTTTTTTAGCTTTTTTTAGCTTTTTTTAGCTTTTTTTAGCTTTTTTTAGCTTTTTTTAGCTTTTTTTAGCTTTTTTTAGCTTTTTTTAGCTTTTTTTAGCTTTTTTTAGCTTTTTTTAGCTTTTTTTAGCTTTTTTTAGCTTTTTTTAGCTTTTTTTAGCTTTTTTTAGCTTTTTTTAGCTTTTTTTAGCTTTTTTTAGCTTTTTTTAGCTTTTTTTAGCTTTTTTTAGCTTTTTTTAGCTTTTTTTAGCTTTTTTTAGCTTTTTTTAGCTTTTTTTAGCTTTTTTTAGCTTTTTTTAGCTTTTTTTAGCTTTTTTTAGCTTTTTTTAGCTTTTTTTAGCTTTTTTTAGCTTTTTTTAGCTTTTTTTAGCTTTTTTTAGCTTTTTTTAGCTTTTTTTAGCTTTTTTTAGCTTTTTTTAGCTTTTTTTAGCTTTTTTTAGCTTTTTTTAGCTTTTTTTAGCTTTTTTTAGCTTTTTTTAGCTTTTTTTAGCTTTTTTTAGCTTTTTTTAGCTTTTTTTAGCTTTTTTTAGCTTTTTTTAGCTTTTTTTAGCTTTTTTTAGCTTTTTTTAGCTTTTTTTAGCTTTTTTTAGCTTTTTTTAGCTTTTTTAGCTTTTTTTGCTACGCTGTATTCCTGCACTGCCCTGTCCTCCTGGGACATCCTTACCATTCCAGCTACCACCAACAGAGCTTCTAAAACATCCCATCCACCAGCCCGGGATTTTCCACCTTTCCAGCTTGGTGCTCTCAGAGTCCCACATGGGCACCGAGATCAGATTGCCCCCAGCTTTGTGAAACAAAGCCTCCCCTTGCCTGGTTCTGTTTCTCATTAATGCTGTAGTTGTTGTCATTTGCCTTGTTGTACATACTAGTAAAGAGCTGTTATTCCTATCCCCATACATCTGCCTGAAAGCCCCTTTAATTTCCTAAATTATAATAATAATAATTTAGAGAGAGGGGATTTGAATTCTCCATTGCAAGGGAGGTCCTGCCCTCCCTAGCAGACACTTGTCTTTCAAACCAAGACAAAGGAAAACCATACATACAGTAGAAAGACACCAAAAAGTAAGCACCAATAATGCTGAAATACTGGGATTTCTCTTTTTTTATTTTTTCACTTTTCATTTCATGAAGAAGGCAATGATTCAAAAGGCAGACAGCTGTCTCCTAGCATTTAAGATACAGGGTAGAATTCTCTTTTGTGACTAGGTGTCCAGAGATATCGTCCAATGAATTTAACAAGCTACTTAGTATGAAAGCAGATCAGTTTTCTATACTTGAGGATCTGTTCTTTCCTTTGAACACCTATTTGTGGCACAGATAATCTAAATTAATTACTATGCAGTCACTATTACAGTAAATATAGCTATATTCTTTGAGGTTGTAGGAAGATGTCATGATCCATAAAGTAGAAAAAAATCCTGACAGTAAAGAGGTCAAAAGTATGCAGATACTATCCTTACATACTCAGAATCATAGAATGGGTTAATTTGGAAGGGGCCTGACAGTGTCCACCAGGCCCCTCAGCAGTCATGGATGCATCCCATGAAGGCCTATTCACATGGACTAGTGAATATCTTTTTCTTATATGTTCTCTAACTCAAATCTCTTTGATCAAGGGAAAGCCTTCCAACATTCCTTTACACTGGTATCCTGGGTCAGAGATTACTGAGAATTGGTCTTATAGCAATTTTTATTTTCCTGGGTTTTGAGCATAAGAACACATAGTTTTAATTTTTAATACAGTTTCACTTTCAAATTTCAAAATTCTCTTTTAAAATATACCAAATGGTTTTCTTCTTTCTGCTCATTTGAAAATTTGACCAAAACAGGTTTATAAGTCTCAGCAGATATAGGATTTTTTATATTTTCTCAACACTTCAATGCACTCAGGTACTTAATTAGTTTATTCACGACTTATAGAAATCACTGTTAATAGAATAGTGGTAATAATAAAAAAAACTTTCAGCAGGAATAACATAGGCTCAAATGACAAATTAACTCCATTTATTTGTAGATATAGGTCATTAGTTCAGATGCATCCTTGGTTAGGAAATTGTCCAGATTGTTAAATGGCTTATGCAAAACAAGCATCCCACTTTCTGATGAACTGTGCATGATAAAAAAGTACCATCAAGAGTAATGTGTAGTTACAGCACAGAAACAACATTTCACAGGATGAAAGCACAAATTGACTTCTCACCTCCTGCAGTGTTTCCTCAAATCATATTTTAAACTCTTTGGAAGTAAGAAAGGCTGAAACTAGAACAGTCTCAGCTTTGTGTAACCTTTGTTAATGAATTTGGTTATCAAGATTGTCAGTCAAGTTCTTTCCATCAGATAAAATTGTGCAACACTAATAATTGGAGAAAACTAAAAATTAAAATAAATTTTCTATTTAATAATCAGAAAGATTAATGAAAGAATGGTGTATTTTCTATTATTTTCTGTCATAGTTCCTGTAGTTCATAACATTTTCAACTTGCAATGCTTTCCATATTCTTCCAGATGTGTGATTTTTCCTCCTTTTTCATTTTCCTTGCAGATTCCCCTTCAGAGTGATACTTCACTTCTTTGACATCTCTGAGCACTTGTTAGAGAGAAAAGCAGCATGTACGTGTGGTCTGATTAACACCAAATACTCATAGCATGATTACCATAGGATCCTTTTTCACAATCATTTCCTTTTCTCTCTACATAAAGATTTGCTAGTGTTTAGCAAACTTGTGGGGAGTTATTCTCTTTGAAATCTCCTCTTCCTTCAGCACAACTGAAATAAGATAATGGGTTGAAGAGTTATCTAGAGAGAATTGGAAGTCACCTTCTTTGTAAAATGAGGCCAAAAAATACAAAGGGGGGAACATAATTATTTAGTTTATTTCCTAGAGAGTTTTGGCTGCAGATTTTTCCTAAGGCTGAAATTGGAGCTGATGGAGATCTTCTGGTTTAGAACTAAGAAAATGACATGCAAAGATGATGTTATAGTGAGTATCTGATATAGGCCACCCAAACAGGTAGAACAAGTGATGACAATAGAAGCAGTCTTACATTTAAAAGTCTTGATCCCGTCGGGGGCTTCAGTCACCATGACGATTGTGGAGGGTCAACACACTAAGGCATAAACCATTTAGAAGGTTTCTGGAGTGTATTGGCTATGAATTTCTCCTACAAGTGATAGAGAAAATGAGGAGAGGTGCATTTCTGGATCTGACAGTCACCACTGAGGGGATTGAGGGGATCATTGGAAATGTGGAGATTAAAGGCAGCCCTGGCTATGGGTCGTACGTTGAAGGTGTTCAGGATCCTGAGGTCAGGAAGGAGAGTAAAAATCAAGTCCTATAAGCCTGGACAATGGGAGAACAGACTTTTGCCTCTTCAAAGACCCATTCAACAGAAACCCATCAGGTAAGTTCCTAGAGGGGAGAGGTCCAAGAAAACTTGTTAATATTCAAGTATTTCTTCATACAAGCTCAGCACACCTCCATCCTAAATTAATAACTAGTCAGATAAAAATGCCAGAAGGCCTGTGTGGATGAACAAAGACAGCTGGCCAAACTCAGAAATAAAAAGAGAGCAGAGTGTGAAAACAAAGTTATATAACCTGTGAGGAATATGGAAACACTGTCTAAGCATCCAGGGATGGAGTTAGGAAAGGTAAATCCCATCTGGAATATGATCTGGCCCTGAACGTCAGATAAAGGGGAATCTACAAATGCAGAGGCAATAGAAGAAAAATGTGGCACCAATGCTCCATGATTTGGTTGTAGTGTGAGCTATAGAATCCTTTTTCTGTCTCAATCTTTATTTGCAAGACCTCACATATGTGAGAAGGCTGAGAGTGCTGGGATTGCAGCCTAGAGAAGAGGTTTGTGGGAGCTTGTTACTCATGTGTATGAATTCCTGAAGGAAGGAGGGAAAGAGGATAAGCCCTCTTAGTAAAGCCCAGTGACAAGTCCAGATGAATTGGCACTCACTGAAATGCAAGAGATTCCCTCTGAAGTTCAGGAAACACTTTATTTGTTTGGTTTTCTCCTTTGAGGGTGCCTGAGCACTGGAATACGTTGCCTAGGAAGGTTGCAGAGTCACCATTCTTAGAGTTGTTCAATGCATGTCTAAATAATGTGCATGACAGCTGGCACTTAGAATCTTTTTTGCGCAGTGTGATTGGACAAGATGACCTTCAAATGACCTTTCCAGCCTCAGCTCTTCTGTGATTCTTGATTTCAAGGGAAGATATTAATCCAGAATAAAAAGAATGGTGTCCTGAGATAAGAAAGCTTCACAAGTTGAGGGTAATTTGTTTTTCTGAGAGATTGTTTCCACTCCAATCTGCAGTAATATTATCTAGAATCATTAGTAATTTTAAAAGAAAATATCATCAAGTCATCTTAAATGTTGACACACTTCGTGAAAAAGTCATAACAGGGGTGCCTCTGCAAACTTCTCATACTGTGAAAACTGTGACAATCTGCAGGCTGTTAACAACAGAATAATTAAAGATGTTAGTATCATGTAGAAATTCATAAATCAGAGTTCAGTGATATTTTAAAAATCTTCAAATATGACTTTAAAATTCTATGTTAAAGCAGAGAGTTTTAAAAATACTGCTACCTCTTCAAGAAACAAGACCATTTAAAAAGCAAGTGAGATAATTTAATAATGGGTTATATTTCAAAATCATATGTACTTCTGATTGTTCTACTGAGATTTTTCTCCCTTATACTCATTAATTTTCATTGCCTAAAAACAATGGTAAAGGAATGTGAAACATGTAAAGTCGATAAAGGAAATATTAATAAAAAATATATAATAATTTGCCAAATATTTGAATTCTGTGACTATTCTAATTTTTTGTTTGAGATAACAGTTACACAATCTCCACATTTTTTCTGGGACTATATCGTCTACAGTTCTACCTATTTTTGGCTTTATATATTGCTAACTATTTGTGCCTTGTGATGTGTACAATCATAGGGAATTATTAAAATAAAAAGTTTTATTTAAAAAAAATTAGAAATACACTGCAAGAAAAGGAGCTTAAAATTTTAACTTATTTATGGTTTTTTCATGTGTCCTGTATTCCAAAATAAGTGGCTTACCTTGAATTCTAATTTCCAGTTTACTCAATAAGAGGTTCCCTCCTGGCATTTTGTTGTTGTTGTTGTTTTTCTCCTAGATTTAGAAATTTCTTTATAAAATTGATACGAATGAAGAAAAGATAAATAAGAATACCAATGCATCAAAAATTAACTTTTGAGAAAATCAGTACTAATTGTGTTAAACAGAATGGATCTGTGGTCTTAAAAAAGAAATAAAAATTAAAGAAATGATTTTTCCTTCATGTAAATATTCATAAAATCTATGACATCTAAAAGAATACAAATAAAAGCTTCAGTCAAGGTGCAATGACTAAGATAATTTTTTCATAAATTTAGACATGTATAGATAATGTAGACATCCATATCACCCTAACATGGATATCTACATTATTTATTGAATTGAATGCTCTTCTGGGGTGTGATTCCTTTATTTTTTAAATAGACATTTACTAATTCGCTTCTCCCAAAGTGCTTTTATAGCTCTGTGAAATTGGAAAGAAGTTTGAAGTGAGTATCAGGTGTATGTGTTTACATTATGCACACATAATCAAGTGAGATTTATCTACTAAACCTATTTTGATTCTGCTACTTAATAGGAAGTTTGGATTTCAAGCTCTAGCAGGTTTGTAGAAATGACCTTCAACAGGCCTCTAGTCAAGGACTCTCTAAAGACAAAAAGGTCAGTTATTCAGAGACTCTCCACTTAAACCAGTAGAGTAGGTGAGTGAAAATTGCTAAGCGCAAGAACCAGTCTCATCTCTTGCTTGAGAGGACCTTTCAACCTCTGAGTTGAATCAGAGGTACATTTTAAACAGTTCTAATTACTTGCTCAAGCAGAACTGCTTCTAAATATATCAAGAAAATAGAAGACCTGAAGAAATAGAAGATAGTAGTAGCTGCTCCTCCCACAGTAACCTAACTGTTAGGAACATACCCGGGAAAAGCTAAAACTAGATTACAAACCCTTATGAAGTTCGTGATTCTCAAACACATATTATAGGTAAAAGAATGATTTTATAATGGCAAGTTAGGATAAAACTAGAGATGTGGATGATTCTTAGTGGAAGGTTAGACTAGGCCAAAATTCTCATGTCAATAAGGCGGACTTTGGGAAGAGCCAGGGGCATAAAAAACAACTGTGTCACAAGTCCTGGGGCTTTTTGAATCGTGTTGGCTCTTGGAGCTTATGATTTTATGTTTTAGAGGGCTTTGGAGACTGTGCTTTTGCTTTTGGGGGCCTTTTGGCTTGGAGATTTTTGGGTCTCATTGCTTTTTGGGGCTTTTTTGAGACTTGCTTTTGAGTTGGGGTTTTTGAGGTCTGCTTCTTGCCCTGGCTGTAGTATATTTTTGCCCCTTTTGCCCTGGCCACAGCCTGTCTTTTGGCTCTCCTGATCTCACCGGCTCTTGTTCACCCTCACATCTGATCTGCCTCCCTGTATCTCTGACCACAGTCCTGCCTGAGCCCCCTAGGTCCGACTGCCCACCTCCAAGCCAGCCCACCACCAATCCCTGCCACAACCCCATGAAGAGCTCTGGGACTGAGTGCTCCCTCCCATCATGTCCGGTTGCCGCAGGTGCTGTCCATGGACAGGTGGTGTGGTGTGGACTCCCGGATGTCAGTGACACTCCCTGACCTCCAGTGATAACGCCCTATTTTTTTCTCTCTCTCCCCTCTCTCTCATTCCTTTCCCATTTTCCTTCCTTATTTTTTCTCTCTTCTAGCCCTCTTTAGTAGGGTAACTCCTTTTTATTTTGTTCTTTTCTTTACCAATAAATGTTTCTCAGGCACAAGGTTTTCCTCGTTTGACTTAATTTCATTCCTGACCATCCATTTTAGAAGAGCTCCTTGTCGTTTCTCACAGTCAAATGCAACAATTTGGTAAGACACAGAGAAATGAAGACACTCAAGTTTCTTTTTTAACTTTGAATTATTGCATGAAGAACTTTAGGCACGGGAGTCAGTACTAGTCATATCATTGTGACTTTGAATGGAATATGACCTGATAAATATCCAAAGGTGTTTACCCACTGGTCAAAATACAATCAAAAATATATTAATGGCTGTGAGAAGAATTCAGACATTTGTAAAAACAACTCAATTTCTGGTAATTCTCACTTCACACTGAAGATTTTCATTATTTAAATAAACCTTGTCAAGCATGGCATTTCATTATTACAACTCTTAATTACAAGTGAAACGTCTATTTAAAGCTCTTGTGACTCTTTGTATTTATCATCAAAAAACTATCTCCAGTAATACGTAAATTACACTGCAAACTCCCACTTGGCAAGACTTATATGAATTTAGAAATGCAGAATTTATCTAAAGAATGGCACCATTTAACAGATTAATTGTGTGGTAAAAAGTACCCATAATTGTGTGCTCTGTTATACTTCCTGGAAATGCACTTATGGCTCAAAAGACTGAAAGTAAGATAGTAAGAAAAGGTTGTCCTGACAAATTGAGTTTTTGTACCACTTATGGCTAAGTAAAGGCCTCAACATAGCGATTGTTCAATTACCACATTCCGCAATTCTAAATTTTTGAGTAAGGTCTGTACGTACATTAATATAAAAAGTCTTCAGTCAGTGCCTCTTCCCAGTGATTTAAACAAGACTTATAAGAGTTGTGATCCTCAAATCATAAATGAAACAGATAACTAGTTAGAGTAAATGAAAATAACACAATTTTTGAATAATATATTTAATTTTAATAAATGACACTAACTACTCATAAACTACAATCTTTCTCAATATGTATATGATATGTTATTCTAATATTTAACCTTACATCTCTGAAAGCTACATACTTATTTTATTATATTATACACAATATGACCTTTTGAAGCACTGTATATGGTTAAAATATAAATTTTCCTGATAGCAAATCACAGTAGATTTAAGACTAGCCAAAGTTTTACAGAAAGAACCTGCCTTCAGGTGAAAAATCAAACAAATAAAGAATACTCCTAGCTCTCCATTCGGAACATTTTTTCTCAGTTTATTCCTGAGTTTCTTTCTTTTCTTTGAGTTTGAGCATGCTTAGGAGCTCATGAATCATAATCTTGTCCGGCCTTCTAATAAGCTATCAGAAAAAATATCTTAAACAATTTCTGTCATTGATCTATCCATCTAATCATCCTGTTTGATGAATATGTTGTTTGCTCAGCAGAATTTAAGTCTCCCTTATCCCAGCCCCTAAGCCTTTGATTTATAGAGAACCTCTAAAATAGTAATAAATTTAAAACCTTCTGTATTACTTTTTTTTTTTCCCTTGAAAAGCAGTAACGTTGATAGGAAAGCTAAAAAGCTAATTATTAGAAAATAAAAATTTCACAGAAACAATATTAGAATTCTAAGAAAACTGATTAGTTTTCTGTACATATCAGACTTCTGACTTGAAGATAAAAGACATTGATTGATAAGGTAGGATAGGTGAGGAGTTTTGAAAATTGTATTCTATGAATATACATACTACATTTTTAAAATTCTCCATCTTCCAATTTTGTCTCATTCAAGTTTGTTCTCTCCAGGACAATGTCCAGTTTGTATGATTCTGAGGAATCCTCATTACAGGAGCAATTCCCAGAAAGCACTGTTTCCATCCTCTTTTCACAGTCCTCCAACACCAATTCATCAAATTTTGCGTTCTCCTGCCCTTACTACATGTTCAAGACACACCCTCAATTTCATAAAAATATCAGTTTCACATTATTTAAATACTCCTAAAAGAACAATTCACAAAACTAATAATTAAGAGAGAGAAAGTGAAGGGATCAGTATGGGACCCAGGAAAGATGTTCAGGTGAAAATAGTCCACTCAAGATTATGTGTCCACGTGAGAAATATGGACATCTTTCAGTGTTCATAACTTAACAAACAGATCCTGGACTCTTTGAACCTGAAATATTCATCAAACCTGTAGCATATAAAGCAGATTCTGGACCCAAGCTGGATATTGAAACTCATATGGTGATCATTTTACTGTAGAGGTAAGACTAATCCTTACCATATACCAGTCTGATTTATCAAAAGAAGAATGACTGTATGGGTAAGGTTCTGATTCCCTTTACTGCACATTACTAATTACATCTTTGGGCTACTGCCCACTCTGTAAAACAAACAAACAAACAACTGGAAAGATGATCTAAATCATATCAAAGCTACACCACAGCTATGTTTAATTTACTATTACAACTGCAAAGCAGGTTGTTGTTTTTGAGAGGCGACATAGTTAAGATGATTATTTTAAGAGTTCATCAGTCATTGTGGGCAGAGATATAATTCTTAATTGCAATCTGGAAAGTAATAAAATATAAATAAATTATGTTGCATCTTATGAAAGTCTTACATTACCAGTTAACCTAATGAAGTACAGCTTTTCTCAACAACATTTTTGTTTAACTTTATTACCAAAATACAAGTGCTGAAAGCCAGCTGCTCCATTTCTCTTTATTGACCTAAAAACTAGGATGTAAGTACACACATACATAATGGGAATGAATGTACATAAAAATTGTTTACCATTTATTTACTTTCTAATTTGCTTCTTAGGCAAATATTTTCACCAAGAAAATATCAATTATTTTAGACATTCAAAAACAGTTTCATTCAATTTGTATTTAAAATCCATATAAAATGGAGAATACATTTTTTATTATTATTATTACCCTGTAGATGAGATTCACCTTGCTTGCTTGATAATCTGAATGTCTTAGTAGCTATGTTTGAGACAGTCAGCCTGGGTCCCATTATCATTTAATAGATACAGGCACTTTCTGCCATGGTTCATTTGACCCATTAGAGTCCATACTCCTGCTCACATATCTTTGATATATGTGTGAGAAGATAAGTTTAATGGTGGCTCTTACAATGAAAATTCAAAAATATATTTATCCAGGTTATGCACCTGTAGATAACAAGTTCTTCCAATTTAGACAAACTCTCAGTACACTTTTATACCTGAGCTGATTTTTCCTGCTTAGAAATAGGACTCCATGGTTCTATGCATGCTTTATATAACCCCCAGGGCCTGGATTACAACAATCTTGGTGCTTTTTTTTTTGTTTATGTGCTCATTCAAATCTAATCATACTGTCTCTAGCTAAGACCTGCAGTGCACTCAATAAGTCTCAGAGGATATTAATCCTAAAGAAGCCCCAGAACTTGTAAGAAAGTGCAGCAGAGAAATACACACATCATATTGTTTACTGTTACATACTACTTTTGACCGAAGACAAACGTCTAAGTAGAATGTATCTTTGCTTCTTACTTCTTCACTAACACATATTTCTGGAATGGTTAAAATTGAGATTTGTTAATTTCTGACAATGAAATGGAAGTAAAGTGTTGTGCTATCCCATGAATCAGCCTGAGCCTCGAAGGAAGAGTGGAATAGGGAAAAAGAAGTTCTGTACTGAGAAATTAATTACAGCAATAAAGATTCAAGGGCAATAGATTGTCTACTAAAGAACTAGCACTATATCTTTATCAGCAAGTCTGGTAATTCAACCACACCTTCAAGCACTGATTGTAGAGAAGAGGCGCACCCCGAGGAGCCTGTGTGCTCACACACACCTGAGAAAGCCCTATGAAACAGCACATCTGATGACAATCTCTAGGCATTAATATACAGCATCATTTTATATTTTGACTCCATATCCAAAATTTTAATTTTCAGCACCTTCAGTCCTGTCATTTCAGTACTTTGATTATGACAGTTATTGTCTTATGTTTTCCTAGTCTCTAGACATTTCTAGCCCAAGAATTGTAGAGAATGGATTCTTAAAAGTCTTTCTATAGAGTCCCCTAAGGGTGCAGTAAAAGCCTATATGAGGCACATAAACACAGTTCAACCCACATATAATTGCTGACCTCATCTCTATACTCCCCTGTCCTGATCATCAACTTCCTCTTTCTCACCCCAAGGCAGAAAGTAGCATGACTGGGCAGAAGTTCTAATGCTGGGGCACCTAGTCCTATATGTAGTCTCTGATTGCTCAGGAGAAACCACTTGATAAAGACTTCTTAGACTGATGTTTCACATTGGCTGGCTTCTAGGAAAGGGATAATAACATTTTGAGTATTAAGGAAAGGAAGATGAACACTAATGGATGAAGGTGAGAGAAATAGGCAAGAATCATTGCTGGCTTACAGACTCCTGGCTGACACTGCTCACCTGCTGATTGGTGGGTAGAGCACAGAGGTGGTTATTGCTGCCTTCATCTCCCCATGCCTCTTAGACACATACAAGCTGCATGGATCAGTGGAGCCTGTATCAATACAGTCCATTTCAAATAAAAAGAAATCCTTGAAGCTTACAGATAATATCCACTAAATTTAGAAGAAGCAAAGTTCAAAAATTCAGTCTGAGTAGCTCTCCTTCCTGGTCCCTAGGGGACAAAGACTTTTTTTTTTATTTTTTTTATTTTTTTTATTTTTTTTTAAGGGAAAAAAAAAAAAAAAAAATAGAGAGAGAGCAAAAGAAACCAAGAAAAAATAATTGACCTGAACAGGAGACAGTAACACCAGAGAGAAAGAAGAAATGAAGATAAGGTCCTTGAAGATACTATTTCAAGCTTAGAAAAGAGAAAAGGAAAGGCTGACTTTAAAGCAGACTCACTGTAGAAACTAAGTGATACTATAAACATGAATAAGTCTGAGGCACTATGAGCTCACTGACATATATATGGTTTAACCTAGACAGAGGGAGTTCAACTCCTTCATATACATTTCATCAGGTTAGGAAAAAGCTCAACAAAACCAAAGCCAAAATAGAAAACAAAAAACACCAAACCAAACACAAACAAACAAACATTACCACCCCCCCCAACAACAACAAACCAACCAAAACAAAACAAAAAAACCTAAACCACCCCAAACCCCTCACTAGCTGTGAGGGGAAAAAAAGAAATGGTATGCAACTGACAAAGGAATAGACATCTATAAACAATCACCTAATAAAATCCTTGATTAAAACTTTAATAGGATGAAAAGGCTCTCTTCTAACAGATCTTAAGTAATATGTAGTAATTAGTATGTTAATACTTACAGCATGCTTCTTTTGGGGTTTGATTAACACTGGCAAGTTCTGGATTGAGGTTCTTGAGGAGAATGAGCAACCAAATCTTCCACAGGGCTCAATCCTATGGCCAGTTCTGTTCAATATATTTTTGAATTACAGGGATGCAGGAGGTGAATGTACCATTTGAAAATTTTCTGACAGTACCAAACTGGTAGGTTCTGTTGACTCCCTTGAGGGATGATAGGACTAATCAAGGGACCTAGACAAATTAAAGCATTGAACAATTACTAATGGGAAATTTAACAAATCCAGGTGCTGGATTGCACATTTGTAACAGAAGCACAAGTATAAATTGGGACAAGAGTGACTTGAGAGCAGCTCTATAGAAGGTTGACAGCAGGATCAAGGGCAAACTCCTTCCTGGGGTGCATCAAACACAGTATCACCAGCCAATAAAAAGTTGTAATTATTCCGCTGTATTCAGCATTGGTACAGCCTCATCCAGAGCACTGTGTG
Organism: Hippolais icterina; assembly: GCA_013400075.1. Taxonomy (NCBI): domain Eukaryota; kingdom Metazoa; phylum Chordata; class Aves; order Passeriformes; family Sylviidae; genus Hippolais; species Hippolais icterina. Next base: position 296,881 of record VWYN01017317.1, read on the forward strand.
CAGTTCTGGACCCCACAGTTTAAGAATGACCTAAAGGTCCATGAATAAATACAGTGGAGGATAAAAAAGCTGGTGAAAGGGCTGGAAGGCATGTCCTGTGAGGAGTGGCTGAGGATACTGGATTTGTCTAGTTTAGAGGAGGATGAAGGGTGAACCCAAGTTATTTGTTTACAATATAACTATTTACAATTATTTATCTAGAGATAAAAATATTTCTCACTTTTTTATTTCATTCTTTAAAGGTTTTGTTTTTATTTCTGCCATGTTATTACAATGTTTCTTCAGTGCACTTGCTGCTGTTGCATAATGTTGTGCCACCAATTAAATAACTGCACCGGAGAAAAATTTTCTTGAAAAGCAGAAAAAACTTCAGTGTTGTCAGCGTAAGACATCCACTCCTGAACACCACAGCAGCCAAACTTGACCTCTTTTTCTTAATCCAGTAAGATGATAAAACATAAGGTTAAAATACAATGTTCTCGTACACAATATGTAAAAGCCTTGGTTTAGTTTTCTCTTATGTGGCATTTGCCATAACTAAAGACATTAAATACTAGCAACTCTCACCAGAGGGCACAGAAGTATCTTCATTGGAGATGTCTTTCACTTGACAAAAAACGGGTTTTGGTTATTCACTGTAAAAGTCCATAGCTCTTCCTTCCCAGCAGGCACTCTACTTTCTTTCAGTTTAATTTTATGACTGATGACACATACAAATGGCAAGCATCTTAGCCCATTATTTTACTATGCAGTCCTAATGATTAGGTTAGAGTTTATTAAAAACAATAAGAAGGATTTCTTTAACATGTTCTTATCCAGAAAAAAATTCTAATTTTTGAAAATTAAATTATACATGGAAAGTATTTTATTAAAAGATGCTTTAGTCAATTATCAGACACTATTCAACTATTCACTATCCATTCACATAAAAATTATTGGCTTGCAGTATTTTTAATGAATTAACTATACTAAAGAATCTGTAACTGCTTATCCACCTACAGATGCCAAAAGCCCAAAGTAATTGTTTTAGCTGTGATTTGGAGTCACCTATCAAGGTAATGGTGCAGCCTTCGTGGAAGGAGTTTTTCTATTCCTTTTGTTTGCCATCAGGAATTCAGATGCCCAATTTAGGATGACTGTTTCCTAACCACCAGAAATATATACCCACATTACTACCTAATTATATCCAAACAAGAATACATTTCAAAACCAATAATTTTGATACACATAATAAATTAAGACTTGTTTTGAGATGTTTTCTTGAAATTACACCCATAGAATCATAGAGCCATAGAATGGTTAGGGATGAAAGGGAGCTTTTAAGGTCATTTGTCCAACCATCATAGATAAGGACAACTTTCACTAGATCAGGTTGCTCAAAGCCCCATTCTGCCTGATATTTGGACCTTCCAACACTGAGACATCCACCTCTGAGAAACATGCTCTAGTGTCTCACTAACATGAGCATAAGAGAGTTTGTTCTTTGTATTCAGTCTAAATCCATCCTTTTTCTCTTTAAAACCAATGAACCTTGTGCTGTCAGTACAGGCCCTATTAAAAATCCTGTCCCTTCTTTTTTATAAGCCCTACTGCAGTATTGAAAAGGTACAATAAGATCATCCCAGAACCTTCTCTTCTCCTGACTGAACAACCTCAACTGTCTCAGCCTTACTTCCTAGGAGGGATATTCCAGCTTTTTAGTTATAAATATTGCATCAGGAAAGACATTGCCAGCACTTTGAGGGAGGTGATCCTGCTCCTTTACCCAGGCCTGGAAAAGCCACATTTGGAGTTTTGAGTCCAGTTCTGTACTCCACAGTACAAGAGAGACATGGAGCTCTTGGAGCAGATTCAAAGAAGGGCAACAAAAGCAATTGAGGGACTGGAGTGTCTCTCTTACAAACAAGCTGGGCCTGTTCAGCCTGAGAAGAGATAACTGAGAGGGGACCTCGTCATTGTTTTTCAGTATCTGAAGTGAGGGTGTCAAGAGGATGGAGCCAGGATCTTCTCTGTGCCAAGCAATAGGACAAGAAGCAATGGAGAGAAGTTGATGCACGGGAAGTTCCACCTTCTTTACTTTGTGGGTGACTGCACACTGGAAGACATTGCCCAGAGATGTTGCAGTCAGCCTCACTGGAGATACTCCGGAACTGCCTGGATGCAATCTCTGCCACGTGCTTTAGGATCACCCTCCTTGGGCAGGGAGGTTGGACCAGATGACTCACTGTGGTCACTTTCAGCCTGACCCACCCTCTGGCTCTGTGATTCTCTGTTCTGCTGCTCTATCAGGTCCATTTCTTTCTTATGCTGTGAACCCCAGAGCTGGATGTAGTACTCCAGGTGGGGTATCACCAGAGGAAATTAGAAGGGCAGAATCTCCCTAGACCTATTGTCCATGATGCTTTTTTTATGCAACCAGGGATGCAATCAGATTTTTTGGCTGCAAGCACATTATGTCCATCTTTTAAATCAACTAGTACTCCCACATCATTCTTTTTAGGGCTCCTCTCAATCCATTCATCCTCCTGTCTGTACTAATATTGGGGATTGCCCTAATCTACATCTAGGATATTGCACAACTGATGGTAACTTCCATTCCTATGTGTCCTGGTGAAATTAATGAATTTGCATATGGGAAAAGGGAAGTTTGAATCAAACGACATGGTGCATATGAAATAGAAAAAAAATGAAGTAATGATCTCTGGTCAAGGTGGGTTTAAAAATGAAAATGTAGATGAACTGCAGCAATTAAAATAGCTAAGCCAGCAAAACAGACATGCAAGATTAGTCCTTGGACGACTTGTTCAACAGTTTCATATATAAAAAACTTGAACTTGTTAGCTTCTGGATACTTAAATCTAGCACATTTCATTGTTACTCTCACTGTCAACATTAATGAGAACACTCCAAGTATATTGAAGAGAAATAGATCTTTAAAGGATTTCATTTATTTTTTAAAGGATCACTTAAATCTAAATTACTATTAAAAGGAAAGGAGTGCTGAAGTAGAATTGCATTAAAATTACATCAATTCTCTCTCTCAAATGACTGCCATGAAAGTATCAATAATGTATTGAAGATGAGGGAAAGAGAAGTGAAAAAGGAAAAAGAAAAGAATCTTTGCAATCACATAAAAAAGTTTTCCTTCAAGTTTATTAGAAAGTATTTTATCACCTCCAAAATGTTACCTCTATTTGTCTGGTAATCAGAAATTAATATGTAAAATATGTTATATTCTCATTTTCAATTTGTTTATTATAATCAAGTTTTTTTCAAATATATTATTCATCTTAGAAGATCAATTAGCATTTTCTTTTTGTTCAAATATTTATGGTGAATAATATTGTACATAGTAGATAATTCATTTCTTTACTACTTATATAGTGTAATTTAAAATATAATATATTTGTAGCTTACTCCGCATAACTATTTCTTGTTGGGTCTTACAGAGTCTGACTGCCAGATACTCACCCAGTCACTTTCTCACTCTCTTTCCCCAACACGACAGGAGAAGAAAATAACAAGTTTGTGGGTTAAGCTAAGGACAGGGAGGTCACTTATTAGTTGTCACCAGGATAAAAGCATAGTTAAAGCAAGGAAAGTGAATTTTCTCCCCAAAATTTAAATTTTTTTGCATAGTAAGAGACAAAGGAAGTACTAAAAACTCTTTTCTTGCACCTTCCTCATTTTCCTATACTCAATTTCATTCCTTCAAACCTAACTCCTCTGCCTCCTTACCCGATCCCCAAGGGAATATACATATTTATCTCTCAATCTCTTTCTCTCTCTATGTATCAACATTTATATATCAGAATGAGTCATTGTAATAGAACCATTTTTTGTCCTTACTTTCTTTTATTAAAAGAAATTTTAAGCATATATCCTATATTCTTAAAATTATTTATAACATAGATATATTATTTTAGATAGAACAATTTGCAAGATTATTTTCCAGGAACTCCAGGATGATATTCTTCCAGATCTTGCAGATGAGAATTTTATTCTCCATTGTGAGGTTTTGCCCACCTAATCTATTCCTAAATGATAAGTATTTTGTGAAATGTTACTACAAAGAATGAATATCCAATTTCCAAAAAGTCAGTGTTAGGGAGTAGATGTTATCTTCCAGGTGTCCAAAGGATTTTAGAAAAATGTTTCTCAAATAATACAATCAATTTTATTTACAATGTTAAAAATTTTATCTAACTTTTTTTTTATTTCTTTGACAGGAAAGCACTTCTAACATAAGAAATTTAAATATTCACACCCTGGGTCAGCTTTGCAGCTGGTAGAACTGGAATGATTTATATCATCTGAAAGATAGGATCTCATGTTTCTGAAAAATGTCTAACTAAAAATGATATAGTACAATATGTTTTCTTACATGACAGCATGTCTCCAGTGTCAGTACATGATTTATAAAGGAAATGATTTATAAAGGAAATTTTTAAAATGCTATATAAAGCAAGAAAATAAAATAAGAGACAGTATGTATAGAAAATTCTGTATAAAACCTTGACTAGCAGCTATTTGTAACTTGAAATAATCATTAATGCTGATTTCTTTTTAGTACTGCAAAGCGTATCAGAAGCATTATGATTGTGTTTAGCTATCAAAAAAAAAGACAGTTTTCTGACGTGACTGAACACTTTACTACACAATTCCCTGTCATACTATCTTTTGCAACAAAAGCTCCTCTGTATTCAGGTTCCAAGTTTTGATATGAAGTGGAGGGTAGACAGGTAGAAAAAGGGTATTTTTAAAGGTTCTTAATATTTTTCTTCTAATACTGTTTCACACTGTCTTTCATAGAACTTTCAAAGTTCTACTGAAGCTTTTCCTCATACTGTAACATCTATGACTGTAAAGAAAAGTTAATCAAAACAAATTCAAACTTTTATGATCACCGATTTTTTTTTGTATACTTGCCCAAGATATATATATAAGGCTTTTACCTGTTTTTCTAAAGTCAGGTCTTCAGTTGCTATGATTTTTATCAATGAATTACCTCTGATAAGGGCTGTTGCAGTGACTTTTAACATAAATAAAAGTTTTGTGAGCGTTTCCGTATAAACACCATGCCCCGTATGACTTCTCTAAGACCTTTATCATAATATTTTACACAGGTGTTCCTGCTCACTAAGAATTTCTCACTAAGCACAGAGAGCTAACAATAATAGCTAGTGAGTCAGTATTGTTTCTCTTTTCAACACTCAGTATCTACAGTCAAATGTCTTTAATTGTAAATTATGAAGCAAATATTTAAATGCTAAGCAGTTTTTTTAACAACACATGATAACACCAATATCTATTTCAGTAGAACTTCTCTATCATACTTAAACAGGTTATCAAAGTCCCAGGTTTGTTTGTCATGGATTAGTCGTAAGCAGATGTGTAGGGCAAAACAAAAGTGAGTGGAAATGTATTGAGTTCCATTGTCAGTGTCCTCATATTTATTGAGGGTTATGTCAAGTTTGTACACAGATATGAACAATAAGTGTTCTTCAGACATGAGAGCAAAATTCACAGCTGACATCCATACAGTCCATGGAGGTACTCCTGCAGAATGGGCTGGCCATCTTCTTATTGAGAAAGTCTACAGGCCATGTTGTTCTCTGGACAGAACCCAGGTTTTATCTTTTAATTGAATGGCCTGGGTGAAAATCAAATAAATGGGTAATACTACTGAAGAGTTCGCAAATGCTTAATTTAACACCATGTCTCATCTTGTGTAAGTTTTAACGTAACCTAAGAATTGAACTAGCTCAATTACATAGTTCTCACAGCCAGGAGGGCATTACAAGTGCCAGTAAACTTAATTATCTTGCAATTTTTATTGCAGACATATGTAATAGAAATAATAAATATAGAGGCAGAGAATGACAGACTATGTGGATGTGGGGCAACTGAAAGTATAGCAGAATAAGGAAGAAAAATGATCATGTGATGTTGACATTGAAGTCATCAGGTTATCAATATCACAACATATCTACTCTCAGCTTTTAAGGACATCTCTTATCAGGAAAACAATGGATAGCCTATACTCTTGCTGTCAGGAAAACAGAGTAAATCAAATCAGATTCATGGAAACTCCTTTATCTACCAGTCTCACTCCTTGACCTTGACGTGGCTGGAAAAGTAAGCAGCAGTAATACACTGCTGCCCTCTACCTTTAAATAAGTAAGACTTTTAAAGTGCTCCTATTCCATCAGTGTGCACCTGGACAACTATTTGTTATGTGTGCTTTATATGTACAAATACAAGGAAGAAATTTTTTGACACTGAAGTTCCCACTGCCATTCATGGAATTGAGTAAAACTAGTGATGTTACACAATCTTTCCCATGATCTTACATTCTTACATTTCTAGATGAATTAGTTCATTGGTATGGTCACTCAGAAATTCTGATTCAAGGAGGACTTTTAATTTCATGCCTTTGATTAATGTGGACTCATATCCATAATCTTTTAATAGAATAGTTCAGTATGACATCAAAAATCTGATTACATGATAACAAAGTTAAGCTAGAATCCATTATTGTACTATAGGACTGTTTTTAATAACGACACTTTATTTTTATTGATATTAAATATATGGTATTTTAACATCATAGCCTGTTATCTCTCTTGGATTATCTATATATGGTTTTTCTCCTATAAATAATTTTTTGCTTTTTCTTCTTGGTAAATCTGGGAGCTAGTATGCTGAAAATATATTGTCTGCTGAGAAGGAACCGGGCTTATGCAAGATGAGTTTACCTGCTTTGTGTCTGCAGAAGTACTGGAGATCTCCAGGAATGTCAATACAGGGCTTGCAGAACAGAGCTGATTTTGAGTTCACGAAGGTGTGCTCCACATTTGCACAGACAGTTGACAAGTAAGTTCCAAAACACTCTGTTTGTGAGGAGAGATCAGGATACAAGCCATACTTTATTTACAATTTCTATTTATTATGAACAGAGATATTGAAACCAATATATTTACTTTCACTCTGTGTGTTTCTGTTTTCAGAATATTGAGAGAGAGGACAAAAAACAGAACAACACAAAGCGAAACAAGCTGCTAAGGTGAGGAAAATTTTCCACCCTTTCCCCTCCCACTTATATTGTCTTTTTGTCAAAATTCTTCATTTCTGACATCTGTTTTGTACCTAAGGACGGGGAAAAGTTAAAAGAAAACTCTTCCTTTAGAATATATAGAATTAAATACACCAAAAGAGATTCATGTCATGATATTTTGTTGTGAGAAAAGCTAACATTATTCTTGACTTTCCAATCCTTTATGTGACCCCTATATTTAAAGCACAAAGTGAATAGAGGGAAAAGTTCAAAGACTTGATTGCAGGATAAAAGACAGGCTTAGTGGATAAATTTTCAGTTCCTGCATGGAGAACTGAACACTTACACCAGAGGCTTCTTCAGCATATCAGATGTGGGTACTACAAACTGAGATGGAACAAAAGGTAAACATAAATATATTCAGATTAATACTAATGATAGAATACCCTGAGTTGGAAGGGACCCACAAGGATTATTTAGTCCAACTCCTGACTCTCTACAGGGCAACCTAAAAGCTGAGCCACATAAATGTCCAAATGCTTCTTGAATGCCAACCAGATGGTTTGGGTCCGTGATCACTTCCATGGGGAGCTTGGTGGGTGGTCAACCACCCTGTCAATGGACTTTTTCCTTGTATCCAAGGAAAATAGCTCTGATGCAGCTTTAAGCCATTCCCTCATGTTTTTTGGAGGCTGGAGTTAACACATCAACAGCTGCCTCTTCACCCCTGTCCTGAGAAGGCTGTAGACAGCAAAAATGACACCTCTCAGACTCTCCTACACTGAAAAAACCCTGCTCCTCACAAGTCCTTCCCTCTGGTCCTTTCACCATCTTTCTTGCTCTCCTTTGGACATATCCTAATATTTTTATATCCTTTTAACACTGTGGCACCAAAACTGCCCACAGTTTCCAAGGTGAGGCCACACCAGTTTTGAGCAGTGGGACGATTACTCCTTTGATCAGTTGTGTACACTGTGCACAATGCACCCCAGGGTATGGCTAGCTGCCAGGCTGTTGGCTGCCAGGGAGCACTACTGACTTGTACTGAGCTTACCATCCACCAACACCCCAGATCTCTTTCTACTACTGTAGAAAATCACATTTTGGTAATCATTATTATAATAGCTATATAGGTGTGTCAAAATAATTCCTTGCAAATATAAACAGCTTACTGATCAAAAAATTTTTCCTTTAATGACTAAAGTGAGACCTTAACCATTGCATCAAGGTATGTGTTCTAACCATTGCTTGCAGAAGGAAGGCCTCTACACCTACAGTATTTTTCTTGATACCAAAGATTCCATTTGGTATGAAACAGAAGTCTAATCATGGATGAAAATCGTGAGCATTAAACCGAACTGGAATATAATAAAAAATTTAAATCTCATTCTTCAAAAATAAAGGGCTTTTTATTACTTTTCCAATGCTCAATGAATATATTCCATGCTAGTTTTCAGTGTGCCACAAGCAGATAGCACAAGATTTTGATCAGAATGAGAGATAGATAGATAGATAGATAGACAGATAGATAGAACAGGCTTTAATCAAAAACAGGGAGTAGTGGAAATGCTTCTCTTCCCCAATTATTAAGGATTGTTAATTACATAGTACTACATACTTCCTGAGAAGTTCATAGAGATTATAGGAAGACAGGCATTTAAGAAATAAATGTGTTTTCCTTGGCCTTTCAGTGATGAGATCAGCACTGTTCTTCAGGACAGATGACATAGGACTAATTTCTAAAAGGGCCTAAAAGTAGAGCAGACAGTTCCTAGAAAAAGGTGATAGTAAGAGATTGATGTTTCTGTAGGTGAAATTCATTGATTGTTTTTTCTAGACAATGTCTCTGACAGTAAAAATATTGACATAAATAAAAAATATTTTATAGATATAGAAACTGACTGGGAAGTGAATTAGACTTTATTGTTTAATATATAGCAAATTTCTTCCACCATGAAAAAAAAATGCGGTAGGACAGAACTAGTTCATTGCCTATAGGAATAAAAAAGCAAGAAGTCTGTGAATGAAAGTTTTTAGGAACGAGGTCCACAAATATTTTTGTATTTTTTTTTTATAATTTATTTTCCACAATATTTGTATTATGTATCTCTGTGTCTCTATCTGGTATCACTAAGACAAAAATATGTTTTTACAAGTTCCCTTAAACTTCCATTGGAACATCTTATCTTGCTGCCATTACTTTGTTATTATTCCAGCTTTATTTATTCTCAAACAATCAATACTTTAGGAAAAAGGAAAAAAAATAACAAAAAAATAATGGAATGACTGATCTTGGTGTTTCTTCTTTGATTAACAAGCTACTACCATAATCTCTCATGGGTAAAGGGCTGGTCTTATGGTTTAATCATACTGGCCATCAGCTCTGCCCCACAGAGCTTCTCACTTACTCCCTTTTACAGCAGGATGAGGGAGAGAATCAAAAGAGTGAAAGTGAGATAAGTGTTGGGTTGAAATAAAGATAATTCAACAAGTAAAGTAAAATCAATGAATACAAACAAAACCAAAATAAGAAATTCATTCACTACTTCCTGTGGGCAGGCAGGTGATCAGTCATCTTTAGAAAGCAGTGCTCCATCACCTGTAATAGTGACTTGGGAGGACAAATACCACACCTCCAAATGTCCTTCCTTCCTCCTTCATCTTCTAGCTCTTACCGCTGAGCATGATGCTGGATGATACACAACATTCCTTTGGTCAGTTGGGGTCAGCTGTCCCATCTGTGTTGCCTCCAGGCTTCTTGACACTCTCAGCCTACTTGCTGACAAGGCATGGTAAGAAATAGAAAGAGCCTTGACTCTGTGTGAGCACTGCACGCACAGTTATAACAACCATATCTATATTACCAACATGGTTCTTATCACCAATTCAAAGCAAACACCATAAATGCAACAATTAAAAAACTTAATGCTATCCCAGTCAAAACCACTACTGTTTCCAACCTGTGCTGCTATGACTGCAAATCTTTAAAACAGGCCAAGTTACTCCCCGTAAATACATTGATAGGATCCAATAACTACATTTAGTAGGTACAGTTTTCTGTCTTTTAGTCCTAGCTATTTCTTTTTTGACCTATTTCCTAGGCTGCATCAGCTAGGGAAGATTGCAGAAGATATGTTGATAATTATTTTATGAACCTATCAATGGTGCTTTAACAAGTAAAGCACATCCAAGACCCTTCAGCAACAGCTGATTTAAGTTGCTGTCATTTCCTCCTGGGTGCAGCTGGGGCAGGATAGCTGCTGAAGCTGTTGTGAAAACAGCTGCACAAGCTATTTGGCCAACTGGAGCTGGCTGGCAGTAAGCTGCTGAATACAAGCTGCTGCTTATTTGCAACAACAGCATCCTACCGTGTAGCACTGCTATTTGTTGCTATAGTGGCTTGAAAGTAGTGCCAGGTAGGAATTTCTGAGGGTTTAATCCTAAGTCCCATTTCCAGCTGGTGTTCTGTGACATTTTAAAGATTACTAAAGGCCAGAAGACCAGCTAAGTAGCTTGGGATATGATCCCACAATGAGGAATGCAACATGAAGAAGATTTTATTCTGTATACCTAGTGGTAAGAGCCAGTTGGCTGTATGGACGTAGCTGAGAAATATACAATAGTTAATGTATTCAGCTTTTTGGAGCAGATGAATATAAACTTTTTGTGAGATTTGATATCCATAAATCATAGAGGGCTGTGACAGATAATTTTGTTTGGCCACTCTTCTTAGACTGAAAATATGCCCTCATATTTTACTAGTTTAGATAGAGTGATGGAATAAACCCTAAAATATTAACAGAAGCTATTCACATAATCAGTACAAATAAAGTATGGAGTCTCATAAATGAGTTGGATCACAGAGACAATCTCATAAATGAGTAGGATCATAGAGACAAGTTCTTCCTGAAGCAGGATATTTATTTTATATTAAAAAGCCAGCAATTTAATAAGACAAATCTCTTAGTTTCCTCTGCTCTAGCTTTTTTTTTTTTTTTTAATTCAGGAATTTATAGCAAGTTCAGTTTTGTCTTAACTTTTTTTTTTTTTTAAGGCTATTGAAGGATTACACTTCTTATGCTTTGAAAACTTTATGTGCTAGGGTTGCATACAGCAGAGGAAGACAGTATGCAACTGTCCTTTCCAGAAAAAAAATGAGTTCCTCATGAGGGTTCTTTTTATTGGTGTGACATCTTAATGACAAGAAACGGAGCAACATAAAATGTTTATTTATGTCATGTCCTATTTCACCCATATGAAGCAAAATTATCTTGAAGAGTGATTTAAAGGCAAGTTTTAGAATGACTTGGAAAATTACATTAAACTATTCAGAGAATGAGGAATAGACACAGGATGTTGCCTTTGGGGCTCATTTTCAAAGGACAAAAAAGGGATCTCCTGCATTATACTTGTAAGGCTACAGCAGAATACAGACAAAAACTTACAAGAACATTTGATTTTTTAAATTTTTTTTTGTAACTCCATCCATTTCCATAATCAAACTTAAAAATTCCCAAGGCATCTTTGCAAGACTGACAAAGGAAGGTTAAGGGAAGGAAAGTGGAATTTCCATACTCTAAATATTACTACTAAATCAGACTTTTTTTCTTTTTCTCTAGAGCAGTAGGTGTGATCCTGAACAGCAGAACATTTTTTAAAGGCTCCTACCAAGCAAAATTCAGCTGTGGGAATAAAAGCAATGTGAGGAAGCTAGAAACAGAATATAAGAGCGTGATGGGAGTCTGGATTTGCTTTCATGGAACTATGTGCAAAAAACCCCAGATGACCTTTACCATATTCCAGAAACATTTGGAATTACTCTCTGCTTTCAAGTGCTTTCCTTAGCAGATATTTCTGATTTCTTTGGTATGAAATATTAAACCATGCTCTGGGTGTCTATGTTAAAGGTGAAAAAATTCTTCCTGTATAATAGATTATATCAAGGACATTGTCTGGACTTGAAGCAGTTGCGGAGAGAAGAACATCAAAGCAAGGTTAATGAGGTCCATACAGAAGTGACAAATAGGTTTCGAATAATAAGATATAACAGAAGTTATTTCACAAATATTTTGCTCTGATACTTATTTCCTCTCTACCACTATTTACTTAATGCAAGAATGCTAAGAAGAAATGGGAATGTGTGTTTTTGCAATCTAGAGTACCACAATCAAGAATAATGAGAGAAGTACTCTTTAGTGGGTTAAGATGACTTTTTTGTTCTTTTATTTATTACTATTTTTTTCATTAGATGCTTCCAGATTTTTCAGGTGAAGCTTCTTAAAAGCAGATGTTTATATTTAAGACCTGTTTTTTGTAACTCTTTCACCACCCTAGCTTTTTCTCCATGTTTAATTGGATTAGTTTCACTTTATATATTAATTCTTTGTAAGTAATTTTGTTCTAAGAATTTCTGCAGATATCCAGCTAATACTGTCATTTAAATTGCCCTTCCTGTTAATTATCTGCTTTTCATGCTTACAAAACCTAGAGTCTAGATAGAGTCTATTAAAGTCAATATATTAAAAAAGAAAAAAAAAAGACTTAGAGACTCAGTGAGTTTAGTCATTTACACTGAAGCAGTTAAAGCAAAAGTTGAAAACTCTCCAAAAATATCTGAAAGTCTCTCACATGGGTGATTTTTGTTCTCGGGAACAAAAGCTTTTGATAGCTCTTAGTATTTGTTCAAAAAGATGAAAATTGTTTGTTAAATTGCCTCCTTGAAACTGAAGGCAGACTTCAGACACATTCTTTTTCATGTGGTGGAAAAAAATACTAATACTTTAAAAAGAGAAGTCACAAAAGTGAAGTTGAAAATTTAGAAAAGACTTGTTTGAGATCATACTAGCTGGGTAAGTTGCCATAGAACAATGGGTCCTTATAACATTGTTTGCTTCATTTGGCTTTTAAAACAAGAATTCTCTGCAAAACTAGACTGTAAGTGCTGTAGGAGGAATTTAGACTCCTTTTTCTAAAGAGTTGCGTCTTTGCAACTCCAGTAAGTAACCAAGAGCTCTTTTGTGACACACACTATATTCTAAGAATGTCCCTGTAAGAAATATAACTCTCAGATTCTAAGAAAACCTTTTAATTGATACGGGCTCATCTGAGCCATGGCACACAAAAATAGGGCATCTGTAAATTACTTGGAAAGTGTCCGTGTGGGGCTCCGTGGAAATTTTTAAATCCCTTAGAAGTCAAAACACCAAAATGTCCCCACCCCAAAAATTTTAAAAATAAAACTAATAGAAAGTACATTTAGTAGCATTTGAAGGCTCTCAAAATTTTAAATTAATTAAGAAAAGAAAGCTTTTTTCCAATAGATTTTCATTCTTATTTTGTTTTCACAGTTCTAAGATTTCCATAGCAATCTTTTTAACCTCTAGAAATGGTCACTGCTGAATTTCAAATATATATATATAAGTACTGTTTACTTTAATAATTTGGAACTAGTAAAATCTGGATTTTATAAACTCTACCATACCTACACATATAACAATCTTGCCTACATGGTCACCAATAAGATACAAAACTTATATAGAAACTTATTTCTCTTTGTGATTTCACATCCACTGTAAGGTATGTTTGAAACTGGAATTCAAAATATATGGGATAGAAAGAAGAAATGAAAATGGCAGAGTGAGCATAAGAAACCAGGTTTAAATCACTGCAGTTTTGACAATGTTTTTATCTGACTTTAGTTCTTATAAATTGCCCTACTTTATGTACCACAAAATAGTGCTTGCTGCTCGCCCTTCTACAAATGATTTTTATATGCAGTATCTATCCAACCACTAGCAAACTAACCCTATTTAAAGTACAGTAAATAGAACTCAAAAGCATAATGCAATGAAGTGCTAGGTTGGCATAATGCAAATTCAATTTGCCTGATTTAAAATCAACATTATTATGTGCATTTTTCATTCAATAATCTTAATTATACATTGAAAACATGAAGAATGGCATAGTAAATCTGTAGTTAGGAGAGTTTTGACCAGGTTTAATCTCAAATGGCTTTATATACCACAGGTTTATACATTAATATATATTTATGTATTTATATACATCAATTCATTACTGACCACCCAGTGATTTTGCTAACAATGGAATGATAAATCTGTGTTTTTCCTTACAGGATTTCATATCTTTTCAAATTGATCTTTTTCCTCTTGACTCCTTAAGCTTCTGTACAGAAGGAAATAGAATAGACTAATTTAATCTGAAAGGGCCTGCAACGATCATCTAGTCCAACTAACTGAATTATTCATGGCTGACCAAAAGTTAACGTTGTTAATGGTATAATCCAAATGTCTCTTGAACAGTGGCTTTGGGCATTGAGCAGTTCTGGAAGTCTGCAATGTTTGACCGCCTTCTCCTAATACTCTCTTATGTCCAATCTGAACTTCCCATGGCAGAGCTTTGAACCAAATTTTCATGTGCATCTTGTTACTGGATTTCAGGGAGAAGAGGTTAGCATCTCTCTCTTCACCTCCCCTCCTCAGGAAGCTGTAGAAAGCAGTAAGGCCTGCCCTCAGCCTCCTCTTCTTCAAACCAGTCAAACCCAGGCTCCTCAGCCACTCCTCCACAAGACATGCCTTCCAGCCCTTTTACTAGCTTTGTTGCCCTCCTCTGAATGTGTGCAGAGACCTCCAGGTCCTTCTCAAATTATGAGGCCCAGAACTGCATGCAGTACTCCAAATGAGGACACAGCAATGTTGAATACAGTGGGATAATTTTGACTGGCTGGTGGTGCTATGTTTGATGAACATTTCCATCTAAGTTACACATTCATCCGAACTTTTCGTTACAGATATTTTTACAGCTTGTTCTTATTGCTTACCAATTCTATTGGAAATCTGAGCCACGAATACACAGTTGTACTGCATTAGTGAAAGACTTCAGATCCTTACAACAGAAATAATCAAATCTCTAAGAGCCACAAAATACTGTAATAGAGGTTATGGAGAAAGACTGCTGAGCTTCACTCGTAATTTTATATATCCATTGACAGAGAATTCCTGAACAGAGTATCTTGGAGAAGACAATTTCAAAATATAGATATTATTTATTTAAGGATTTTTTTTTTAATGCTGGAAGGCAGTACGTCCTTTTATTTTCAACTTCATCATCACTGAGTTAGCAGACCAAAATAGATTTAATATTTAGTGCGCCTAAATAATATAAGGGAAACATAACAGATCTTTGTGGTGATAACTTGATATGTAATATATATGTCATTTAGAAACCCTCCAAAACCCTCAAAAGATTTAGAGCCTTCTTCTAACAGTTTGCTAAGAAATACTCCTGAAAAGCGGAACATGACTCAGGTGAAAATAAGGAAAAAAGAAAAGAAAATATTAAAGGAAAAAATAGAAGAAGAGAAGACAGGAATGATAGCATTGTCAGAAAACCATTATCAGCACAACATATGCAATTTTTATAGTCATATCTATGTTCTTTGCCTGGGAAAACCAGCTTTCATATTTTTTTCAAAACTGTTAGAAAAGCGCTATGATAAATTTTGGATTTCTACATAAAACTACATTTCACAATGACAATATTCTTTTCATTTTTTCATCTAGTTTGTATAAAATGGAATATTAGTGATCTAGTTTATATAAAATGTCTTACTAGGCTTATTTCATCTAGTTTATATAAAGTAGCTAAATTAATATTTTAAGATTACAAAATAACTGCCTATCAAAGATATTGTGAATTCTGTACTTTTAGCAGATTATCAGTCTGAGATAATTTTGGGGTCTTGGTGGTCACATGAGAAATGTTAGAGAGAAACTGTACATATTTTTTCCAAAATTTTAGCTGGGAAGAATATGAAAAGGCAAAAAACCCACTTGATATACATAAAACATTGTTTCTAGCGTTAAATCTTCATAACAGGGTGAGGTTATGGCATGGGTTCATATGAAGTTCTTAAGGGGAAGATCTGCCCACGTATATGACAGCCAAAACAAAGTACCTATGCATCCTGGATAGTCTGTAGTCCAGCTTCAAAGCAAATCTCCACTTGCACATATTTGTGGAGCAGCATTTCACCGTCTCCCAGGAGTAAGTTAATGACTGTAATTACAATATTGAAAGAGAAAGAATATCAATATATGCACCAAAATCTATATGAATTTTGTTGTTGAAAAGACAGCAGAGACTTGAATAAATGTCATTCATAATGTGTCAAGTCAAATTGAACAAAAGCAACTGACTAATATTTGTCTATAACCACACTAATCTTTCATTTCTTTGTAATTAGAACTTAAAGACTTTTCATTCCATTATGTGTTCATGATCTTCTATCTGTTTCTGTGATTTTAGATCATCTAATTCCTTCAACCCACTGTCAGTTCTTTCAAATTTCTCTTGAGCTGTTTCCTCCCGGCATTGATTACCACTGAACTACAAAAGACCTTCCATCAGCTTTCCCTCTTTACTTTGCCATTGCAACATTGCCACAGCAGGTAATTAGTTTGAAAGAACTTGCAGCAAGAGTTCAGTGTGTTCCTTAATCAAAATCTCATTAAAGACCATTATACTATAGGAGATGTCATTCATAATATAATCTATTCCATGAATTTCTATACCAGCCATGACTGTAATGACATCTGTAAAGCATCTTACAGACTTTTTTGAGGTAGGCATTAAGAATTTACGCCCACAATGACAGTCTTTACACTCAACAAAAGATTAACTAGCTGGGACAGGCAATTACTTTAAAAGATTTTTTTTTTTTTAAATTATAGTGGCATTGAATGAGCACAGTCACTGTTTTATCTAATGCTGGTGACCTCAAACAGAATGTGTAATAAAATAATAAATGAAGGGAGTATGGAAGTGGTTTTTTTAGGATCAATATCCTTATAGCAAAAGGTGTACTAATGAAGAAAAATGAAAAACTTGTCAAAAGTAAAAACATAACTGACCTACAAAATGGGATGCTTTTTAAAAATGGTAACTAAAGATCATGCAGTCTTTTGCAGGTACATCTACACTTCTCCTTTCATAATTATTAGGAATCAGGCAATCAGATAGTAAAATTTGGATGCAAAAATCTAATACAGGGAAAAAAAGAATCACCTTAGTAAAAGTGTTTTTTATAGTGGAACACCTGAATTTCATTTTTTGGCCTTTTTTTTAGTTTGTTTTGGTTTGGTTGGGTTTTTTTGATTATTCCCTAGGACCAAAAGGAGAAGCTTTTTGAATCTTTGTGTTCAGCCCAGCTACTTGAGATTAAGAATGATTGTACATTGGTAGTTGTGAACCATGACTAGTAAAAAAAAAAAAAAGCTCTTTCTCATTGTATGTTGATCCACACTTTGGCAGTATGTGATGAAATCTTGATCCTGTGCCCTTGCTACTGTTAGTTTCACTCTAATTTAAAATACAAAGGCAGGTTAGGATCATTCTAATTTAAAATACAACAGCAGGTTAGGACCTGCAGGTCTGTCACTCTCAATTGTGAGATGCTATATTAGATGCTAAATATATGCTTGATCCATAGGATTCTTTGTCTTTCTTTCCTTCTCTAGAAGTCTTCATTTCTTGTGCCAGTAGCAGAAGGAACTGTGGAATTTCTCCTGCCAGTGCCCAACACTTGGTGACAGAATTTTCCTATTTAACATGGGCCAGCACAGGTGAGTAATTTCACTAGAAAACTGATATGGAAAATGTAGATAACAGCTGCATCATTAACTCCTATCTCCTAGTATTCAAAGTTACTACCAACATTCAGGCCTAAAGGAAGAAAATATTGTAGATAATATTGACTACCTGTTGCTGTACCTACTGGTATTGACTAGAATCTATTGAATACAGATGGTATCAACTAAATTATTTCACTATTATTAACAAAAAAATCAGGCAGAAAATTATTGATTACAAAAACCTTATGACTGTTGAGGATTCTGTCACATAAGTCCTGAGTTTAAAGAAGAATTGATCTTATTATGATTTTCTCCACATCTCAGAATTTCTTTCTTCCTCAGCTTCAATTCTAAGTGAATTAATATAAGCTATATTATGTATTTTCAGACAGCATTCTAATATATGGAAATTAATAATTTTGAAGTGTGATAAGGGCTGAATGTAAATAACTAGTCTTTCTAGACCAAAATTCAAACATCTCAAAGTCTTTTATCTCCTCAGATTTCTTAGAATGACTTTTTTATTAATAATAATTTTTATGTGATTATGTAAACATACAAGTGTAGGTGGGCAGGGGGCTGATAGGACACTTGATGATATACAAAATCCAGTAAAATAAAATTCTTTTTTTATAGAATTATAAATCATTTCAGTTGGAAAGGTCCTGTAAGATCATCAAGTACAAATGTAACAATTATGTTGCCACTGCCAATTCCACCATTTTTTTATTGCCTTCAGTGATAGTATCATTGTATTAAGTAGTATGTAATACTTATGTTAGTCTTCATAAAATGGTGCTTCTTAAATTCATGACTGAATATGCTCTTATCTGTTCTAATAACACAACTAAAATCTTAAGACTTCCTTTAAATAAAGTTGTTTATAACATTTTATAGATAATAATCAAAGGTCAGGAAACTTGATGTAGCAGAGTGCTCATACAAGGCTGTTAACGTGTCATGTGAAGTGTGTTGATGCAATGTGGTATGCTTATCAAAACATTAATAACTTGTATGAACTTTTCTGCACTTCTAAGAGTAGGTACTATACCAGAATTGATTTTATAGAAGAAATTGATTTTTATAGAAGAAAACACAAAAAAAAGGGGACCATTCTTCTGGTTTTGGTTACAAAGTTTTTCATCAAATTATGATGTTTAGATACTTTTTAAAAAGCAAACTATCAAAAAAAAAGAAAGAGATAATGAAAGAGAAAATTGAAAAAACATTAGAGAATGAGCATTTTTGCCTGCATATGTTTCGGGATTTGGTTTTCTGGCAGGTCAAAAAAGGAAAAATAGAAACCACTTAAAACCATTTAAGATAACAATTTATATTGATTTTGAAACTGGGCTTTCAATAAAANGCTCTTGGCAAAGCAGGCTCTGGTCTCTTCTGCCCTTCAATTCTACTTTGAATGCAAGTAAAGTCTTTATCAATGTCTAATTAAAATATTTTAAAAATACTAAATTAAATTTTGGCAGTCAAAATTTTTATAGAAATGACTGTCAAAGATTTGTCACTGTCTTTATTTCTGTGTTGTTTAATTTTGATATTGGAAGTTTTCCAATCAAAGCAGATAAACCCGAGTAAAGAACAAAACCCAGAAAACTAAAGAAAAGAAGCAAAATTATAGTTGTTTTTTTTTTTTTCTACATGACGAAAAAAAAAAATAAAAAAAAAAAAGAGTCCAAGATCATTGGCTGGCTTCCTTGCTTAGAGATGGGGCACAGAACTAGATTGTAATATATAAAGAATAAAATTATTTGATGGCCAAATTAGAGATTGGCCTGAAAGTAAATGCATCAATATTCTAAATGATGAACTGAGTTTTAGGCTGAGACAAATTAGAAACCCACTTAGATGTTCTGATTAGACATTGTGAATTCTAGATAAAAAAAATGACAATGTTAGAAGTAAATTGGAGGTGATGAAACTATCTAACTGTATCAAATTTTTGTGTTTTAAAAATAATTTAACATGATTTACACAGAGAAATCAAAAGAAAATAGAAGTCTTTTTTCAGTTCCAGGTTTGAAAAATTTAAAATAACTGAAAACAAGAGCAACCATGTGGGAATAAATCCTGCATCACTTTATTATGTTGATTAATGCTGGAATAATTTATATTCACCATCATAATCAAGCAAGGATGAAATTTCAGTGAGTCAAAAACCAGAAGTTTGGCAGATATTAAAGATTAAAACTTTTTTGGTTTTTTTTAAATATTTTGTTCTTCTACCAGACTGTCTGAAAAATCCTAGTTTCACATTGACTCATGAATGGCAAAAGCAATTTGGAGCTGATTTTCAAGTAATGCTTCAGTGCCACTTCCCCCACATAGTGAGACTTACTACCTGTTCAAAGACTGAGGAGGGAAAAAGAGTTGAGGTTTCCATAGTAACCTTTAGTAGTTCAAAGTAAAATTGCATAAAATGAAATCATTATCACTCAGCAACTAAAGAGGACAGCTCAGATGATGAAGATGCCAAGTTGTAAATGACTACCGGTGAGTAGCAATTTTTTTCCTACCTTTAGTATTACTATGCCTTTTATGGTAAAAAAAAAAAGGAGAAAAATATAACAAACTAAAAGACACAATCTATGCTTCTGTTATGTTTAACAATTCTGAAAACTGATTTTTAATGCAGAAACAATATGACTTAGAATACATGGTATCCATGGCAACCTAGGAGTTCCTAAAGATCACTCTGTTCATTTATCGGGAATATGAGCAGATTGTTTGTCTCCTGGTAGACTGTAAAATGTCCTGTTACTATATGGCTTGAAAACAAACTCAAAATGGCTTATAGAGCTTTCATTTCTCTTGCACTGCAGTAAAGAAAGTTAGATCTTTATTCACACCAGATAATATTAGTATAAAGTAAATTGAAAAATCTTTTCAGTAATTAATTCCTGAAACCCTCCTAAAAGAAGTTGATACACTGAGCAAAAATACCTTTTCCGAACAATAGAAAAAAAGAAAATCCTTGAAAAGAAACAGTCTTTCTGAGCTTTTTTTTTCCTCTCATCAAATAACTGAAACTAGGCAACCACTTCAATGCTGTTGATCCCTAAGGGGGTTTATGAGTTATTTACTATGAGTGACAAATATATTAGAACATTTATTTATTAAGTTATTTCTTTATAGATATATTCTCATACAAGAAAACATTTTAAGTATGTGTTGATGAGGGGTTTGCTGCTTTGGTCACTTTTTGGGTTTTTTTTTCTGAATATATTTTTATTGAGAATGAACGCAAGAATTTTGTTGTATCTTACATTTCAGGCTCCTGTTATTAAAATATCCTTATGCAATTTACTGCGCCCTCAAAAAGATAGAGCTCTTCAGTCACTAGAAACCTAGGGAAATATATACTTAGTGCCCAATTGCTAATTCCCTTTGGGCTACTCAGTAAACAATTTGAAACAAAACAATACCCAGAAGACAAAGAATCACAGGCAATAGATGAGTTTGATATCATTAGGTTGATTCTACTGTAGCCTCTCATGGGATAGGAACTGATGTGCAACCTGTTTCTGAGGAAAATATGGAGAGTTCCCTATCCCTGTTCCATAGTTTGGATGAAGAGATGCACACAAGTACTATGGAAGCATGCATGGTTAGGATTTCTAAGAAGCCAGAAAGTAAAAGAAATAAGAGATTTTTGGTGCATTTTGGTTCCGGTATATTTGAAGTAAATTTTAGTCATTATATCTGAAGAAGAAGAAATTTCTTTTTTAGACATTCCTGCATAGATAGAAATGGGTTTTGACTGATGTTTGGGCAGTATTGCTAAGCTGTGTGTTAGGATGTTTCTTCAGACAGATGTGGTCTCGACTTTGCTAACCAAATTGTCACCAAGGTGGAAGTCAGAGTATTATGTAAACCTGATGCTACATCCAAGTTTACAGAATGGTGCTCCAAACCTCTCCAAGCTCTTGTGCTCCATAGCATGGCACTGCATTGCAGTAGCAATGTACCTACCACAGGCACAGTGCCTCATTCATGCAATGACTTGATGTTATTGGATGGGAACTGAAGTGGAAAGCTTAAAAACATTTTTGATATTTTCGTATAAAATTCCCATAGAATGATTTTGGAAACAGTGCATAGTTTTAGAATGGAAAGATGAAAGAAAGATGCCTTTGAATGATATACATAAATTTTTGGACTGTCGTCTTCCCATACTCTTTAGTTTTCTAAGTGGATTAGTATATACAGGAAGCACGTCTATTCAGTCCCATGAATTGCTTTATTTTGTGTGTGAATTCAAGAGAAGAGTAAAACAAAAATAAAGGACCAGCAATTCTGAAAAGAATTAAGCCTTTTTTTCCTCTCAGTCCTGGATCCTTGATGATTTAAAACCATCAGTATTTTCTTTTTCTGTTTCCAATGATTCTCCCATTATTATTCTCTAAGGACGAGTCAAACCTCCATTTCTGTTGAAATATGCTACTTAAAACATATTTTTCACTTTATCACATTCTCAAAGATCTTAAGCTTTTTTTTTTACAATATATCATAATGAATTTCAGAAAGAAGAACAAGAGATCTTTTCAAAAATATTTGAAAGAAATGTCATTTATTGAAATTAGAAACTACATTGGAAAAGAAATTCAAGGGCCACTTTGCAAGAATTTCTAATAAATATTCTAAAGAAAGAAAGCATAAGTGCAGTTGAAGTAATTTGAGACAGATAATCATTTAACTTAGTCAATATTTTGTATAAGAACTTGTACAGAAATAATATTAAAGAATAGTAAAGATGTTCAACTCAGCCAAATTCACCAGCAGAACTAAATTTATAAAAAACAATGTTAAATGAGAATTGAAATTGTATATTGTTGCCGAAGATCACTCAAGATTGGAAAGTATTTCACAAATAATTTGCATGAAGGCTTTATAACAAAGGAAAAGCTAAAGAAAAAATATAACCCATCCATACAATATATTAACATTTATTCTTACTGCTAAATCTTCAATGTTTCCTCTCACGTGGGTTTAGCTACTGAGTTGCTCTTCTCAAATACAGCTCTACAAAATTTTGTCTCAGACATGGCAGTATCCAGTCCTTGCTCCTCATCACCGAGCACTGATGTCCCTGTATTCCTATGCATTTATTATCTTACAGCTTCCCTCTCCACTCTCAAAATTAGCAGTCAGCATGATTGTTTTTCTACGCTTACTGCTCCTTTTTTTCTCACAAATATGTCTGTTCCTGTTACATTTCTAAGAACATGCATTTCATTCTTTCCATAAACTCTTCAAGGTCTGTCTTTTCATTCATGTCTTAAATTGTCTTGATACAACTCAGATGAAAAAAAAAGAATTCACATTTCTTGAAAGAACATAGCAAGAACACAAGAATAAGGAACATTATTCCTTAACTGAAGTGTTTTATTTACGGATAATTTATCTCAGCATTTACTTACATGTAGTTTCTAATGCTACTAATAACCACAGGAGTGGAAACAAATTGTAACCTGGAATCATTTCTGCAAATGATGTCTCATTCAACAAGATTAATCTCACTCACCTTTACATATGCATATGTAAGATAATGAAGTTTGGTTTCCTTTAAGTAAAAAGAGAGAGTGAGGCTCACAAAGGCATAATTCAACCAATTTATTTTAGATTTCCTTTAGATGTCTATATGTGTTTAGAACAAGTGAATAGTAATATTTCAGATATTATTCTGAATGTCATTTATCTGTGACTTGATTTCTTTGCTTGCACTTAAACATCTAGTGTTCTTTGAGATGTCTTGGGCCATTTTGCATGGATGTAACAAGAGTCTTCTTGAAAGGTCTGGCTCTCTATATGTCCCCTGTATTGTCATATGAAGATATTTATTATGCCTTAGGAACTCTCAAATGATTACAACTGATTTAAGTTCAGGATATATACATTTTAATATCAGCGTGTGAGGCAGGGGCTAAATTTAGTTATCCAAACATAAGTACTGAATCTTACAGCTACTAAAGCTAACAGTAACCTGCCTGGCTTCCAGCTGTTGCTCCAGAAAGGCATAAGTCCTCCATAAGTCCTTTGTAATGACTTCCAGCAGCTGTTTTTAAGTCTTCTTAAAAACAAAAAGAACTAGATCCCTCTGTATAGCAAACTGAAGAGCTCTTTAGATGTGGAACTCCCATTATACCTAAAAGAGAATCAGGATTTAATTCTGTTGCCTAAATGGAGCTGATCAGCAGTGTCTGAAATGTCCCAGGTTATCCTAGCCTGTCCCCAGTTGTTACCTTGGAATAGCACATATCTTCCTTCTGTCCTGTGTAATGCCCCACAGCCTCATACATGTCTCTGCCATGTCAGTACAACACAATTATATAATTATCTAAAATCTCACCCCAGATCAATATATTCAATGTTGTCAAAGGTGTTACTCAAATCACATGAGGTATTCAGTTACCCAGAGGTGAGCATCCATTTCCATGTATTCTACAGGATATCCAGAAATAATACTGAATGGAGACCTGCACAGTTTTGGCCCAGCTACTGGAAGCCAGACCTTGCAGCAAGAAAAGTAACTCTAGATATGTGAAGTTTTGGAAACTGAGAAGGTAACTTAAGGTGCTTTGTATAAAGGTGCCCATAGGCTCCCTCAAGGGTGTTGCCTAATTCTCCTCTGAGAGTAATAATTTCATAAATGCCTCTTTCACAGGACTACACCTTCATTTAGAAGACCTAATCTGGAGCTGCATTCTTATTTGATCAGATAATGTGCTGATTAGACATTTTAAAATAAGAATTATAGCAATCAGTTCTGAAATTAGNTATGTGCCAGTTGCAACAGAGCAGAATGCTTTTAATTATATTACGTGTGTATAGGCTGTTTTTGGTTCTTAAATCTGTAAAAGAANCCAAAACCATGAAGTACATTTTAAAATAAGAATTATAGCAATCAGTTTTGAAATTAGACTGCCATACTGTGATCAATAAACTAAGTCACAGAAAGAATATCAGAACTGCAGTCTTTAAACTGACCTCAGTAGGGAAGCTATTCAGTCTGATTTTAAGTATACAAAACTTAGAACACACCCTGGAGGAATGGCATAAAGAGACTTTTCCCCTTAAATACTCATTTTTCTCTCTTAAAAAAACCCAAAACTTTTCTAACAATTTAGAAATTATCTGTAGTTATCAACTGAAGATAGTATATCAGTTCACTAGTGTTTGAATGATATTACAGTGATAGTTAAGTGGTTATTGTTGATATACTATAGTGTGATTTTGAGGGTACAGAGAGTAGAAGGTTTAGTAACACTTCAGGCTAAACATATATTTTGAATGTAAACTTTCCCTTTTCCTCTTTAACACTCCCATGCAACACTTGTTGCTTATTCTTTTTTTTTTTTT
>VWYN01017317.1:321993-352125 GCA_013400075.1 Hippolais icterina
TTTTGACATTTAAATACAGAGAATAATTTAAAGCATATCAATATCATCTAAGAGAACATGCTGCTCCTGAAATAAATTGAATTATGGAAGTATTGTCTTATGCTCTTCTTTCATGATATTAATGATTCAGCAGCTATCTCCATTATCACTCTGTATGTGCCAGTTGCAACAGAGCAGAATGCTTTTAATTATATTACGTGTGTATAGGCTGTTTTTGGTTCTTAAATCTGTAAAAGAAATGTGAGTGATTGCAGATGTGAAAAAAAAAAGAAAAGAAAATACTTGGTTTTTAGAATACTTTCAGGATTGAATTCATGGTGAGTTGTTCAGATACTCCAGGTTTCATTAAAAAGTAGAAAAAAGAAAAATATTATTGTATTTTATTTAGAGTATAATGCTGGTTTTCCATAGCACATATATATATTCTGTGTATTCAGATGTTGACACTAAAAGTACAGCTTTGTGAATCTGTTTTGATTTCACTTCCCACCTATCTGACAAGTATTCACATCAAACAAGAATTCAAGCTGCATGAAACTTCTTTACTCCTCCCATGGGTTCTGAAGCTAGATATAGGTACAGGTAAATGGGCATATACACAAAGCAGAAAATTATGGAAGTTTATTATTTTCTTATACAACAAGATGATTTCTTTGTAATAAAGTATGAGCAAAATGGAAGGCTTGGATCATTTTGCAACTGTATTCTTTAAAATGCAATAAAAATATTACATGGTAGCTTATTTTTAAATCCACATACACTTTTATGCAATGTGTGTTAGCATGTTTGTGTTATAGTGCCTGAAATTAGGGGAGACAAATTTAGATAGATGGGGAAAAGTTAGAAACTTTTGGTTCAACCTCAAAAATTAGTCTTGCCATCAACTGCAGCAGATGGCAGCAGGATGGCAGATCCCTGGGGACACAGTCCCAGAATAGCCAGCAGAGCCATGGGGATTGGGACAGGCTGACAGGCCAATATACAGGTTCATAAGCATCTCAGTGTGTTCTGTAATGCCAGCAGAACCTCAGCACTGGACCTCCATCTGAATTGTCCGCTCTGAAAACTTTCCATCTGGAAGTGCTTTTTTTCTTTCAAAGCAACCCTGAAGACTCATGCTATCTCTTTAGTCTTTTAATATGTGTTTGCCACCATTCTTAACTTGGATGTGCTAGTTCTTGACCAGCTCTTGACAGTGTTTCTCCAAAGCAAGACTGAAAATTGTTTCTCCTCCATTAGCCCCAGTCACTCTAGTTGGCATTATCACAGAAACACTACTGGTGACAGCTAAGTACCTTCCTTGGCAATTCCCTGTGCCCCTTTTTCCTCTCCAGTCATAGGACTCTGTCTGACCTTGTCTTTAAGGTGCAGATCTTCCACATCAGCAGGAGAAGTGAAGGAAATGGCTTTACACCAGAAGCTCATGATATAAACAACATTAAATCCATTCTTCACTCCCTTTTCAAATCAGATTAGGATGCTAAACTAAGATGTGTACTTGGTTTCAGCTCCCTTCAAGATAAGTTAATTTGAATAAGGCACCAGTCATGAGTGGTTAGGCTCAACTCCTCTTTTTGTTTTCCTGAATACTTAAGTGAACACCTTTAACATTAGTCTTTTACTACAGACATCAAAATTTTGTAGAAAGTAAATGAAGCAGTAGGTGCTGGTTATAAAACACTTTTAAAGTGTTGTTGTGCATATTTATTACTTTTCTAAATAACCTTTTCATTACTAGATATCCATATGTTTTATATAGCATCAACAATTAATACTAAATCATTGGTGAAATTTTCAGTACTAAATAAAATCAGCACTATTAGTTTATACAGAGAAAAAAAAAAGTCCTTTGGAATGCAAAAACCCCCATACTAATCTACAAAGAAATCAACGAAAAAGAAGATTTTAAAAGCTTCCGTAATTCTTTGTATCAAACTCAGCATATACATCCCAAATCCAGAACTGCTGTTTTTCTTATTGGAGAAAACTGCCTCTTGCTTTCCCTTTTTTCCTCCTCAGGAATACAATATTTTTGTTGTTGTTTTTCTGTGGGTTTGTTTTTGGTTTTGGGTTTTTTTTTTGTTTTTTTTTTTCTCTCTCTCTGTAGAGTAAATCAGTTCTATGACATTATAGTCACAATAAAAAGATGTGTCAGTATTCATGTTCTTCTTGGAAAGGATGGTTTAGTCATTATTCAAGATAAATAAAGACATTTGTGTAAATTTATTGCAACTTTCCCTGGAAAAACTGCACTTCAGGATTTAATTTTCTATTTTATTTTCCCATTATAAAAATACATCTTAGGCTGTGAATATTTCCACTGGCATTCCTGTGGCTCCAGTATTTTCTTTCTATAAGCAAAATAACCCTTTGGCTTAAATTTAACATAATTTTTACAATTGTGCACTTATTTTTTTATGTTTGATGCCTCATTAATGGGTAACAATGCAGTTCCTTGTACCGGCGTAAATTGCCCATTCCAAGCACTTATAGGGCTCAACTTTTCTACTAAAAGGTTAAAGCAAGAAAAAATCCTCAAATATTTTATTCTTCCATTGTCTGATTGAGACAGTAGAAATAGTTGCAGAGTAGAGACTCATTACTGGGAATTATTAAGCTATGCTATAACATACCGTGATCCACATTTTCAAAATAAATAAGTCACCCAGAGCACACAGAAAGACATTGTCTGAGCTCAACTTTAGAAATTAAGTCTTTCAACAACTCTGTGAAGTCAGGAAAATTGATTATTTTCAAAACTACTATCTCATGCAAAAACTACAAGGTTCTCCTTAAATTAAAGAAATACAAAAGAAAATTGTCACTAACTTTTTTTTATCTTCTTTTATGTGATACGTATGTCCCATTAAGCCTTGTGTGAAAATCAGCAGCATGTTAACTGAGCTGTTTTGCTTCTCTACTTTAGACACTTTTAGCTTTTAAAACATCCCCATTTCAACAAAAGGACCAAATTAGTATTTAGGAAAATAAATTTTGTTTCAATATATATAAATGGAAACTAGCACCTCCCCTCCCACTATAATTTGTGCACACTGTGCTCTGTGTTTTCATTAATTCTTTGGCCAATAGTTGGTTTTGTTTTACCTTTTTAATGGAAATCTTGTGCATATGTGTCAATGCTTATATGCTTACGTAGCATGCCTAGGTGTTCATGTGTGTATACTTAAGCTGAGCATATGTGTGTGTGATTGGATGTGGGTTGAACTTCATGTCAGCAGTTTTAGAAACATCCATTAGCCTTTGATACACATTGGTTACATTTTTTTCATAAAGTACAAACAACATTTAACATCTATTTGAAGCCATCTTGCTGAGAGCCAGTCCCACCACTGCTGGCAGTAATTATTTGCATGTGACCTTCTTTTTGATTATGCTGAAATCATATTAAGGAACAATCTGCAGGCAACCACTATGGTCTGTTCACTTGAATACAATTTATTTAGAACTTTCCTGCATGCTTAGTCCATCATTTAATCTCAGTTTCTAAGGGAATTAATCCTGAGTTTCTTAGCTTCTAAATGATTAAAGTAAATACAGGCAAGAATGAAAAGAAAGAAAGAACCTAAGGAATCTTTCTTCCCTTTTATTCTTTGGGGAAAGGTACATTCAGTTCAATGAATAAAACTATCTTTCATGTGGAAATGCTGCTTTACCAGCAATGCAGAGTATGTTATTTATGAAGATGAGTAAGCTAATGCTCATTAAGATGAAATATAATGAAGTATGGAGGGTTTTTTTCAGACCTAGAATTTTATAAAGATATTTGGGATTTGAAATATGATGAAAAATAAAGTGCAACACAAAATGAGAAGAAGTTTTCATTACCAGAACAATCTAAAAAAACCCAAGGAAATGCTTTAAATTAGTTTATAGGTTGAGATACTAGAAGAGTATCCCCACTTCCCGAATGCAAAAGTGATATTGATCAGTAGCATAATTACATTCTCTAAAAGACTGGTCTGAGTGAAGTAGCAGGAAATTTAGAAAAAAGTTTGAATAAAACAGGAAAAAAACAAACTGGGGATATGGACCTGCACTAGCCTTGCCTCCACTGGGCTACTGAACATAGCAATCCCCTAAAAAACCTGATACATATTTACAATCTATTTTATAATTTCTTATGTCTTTTCCTCATAAAACACATAATTGCTGAGAAAACTTATTGTCAGACTTGAAATGGGAATATGTAAATGTGCTTATGGTACTTTTGAACATTGCTGTACAGACAGCCATTTCCTACAAAGAGGTCTCATACAGCAGATTTTTCTATTAATATTACAACGGACTTTTTTTGTTGTTGTTATTAAGCTCCAATTACTCTTCCTTACATTTTGCAGCATTTATTTTTACTTCATGTTCATTAACCTGTTCTTCAAGGTGAATTCACCCTTTCTAACCAGTCACCTGATTTTCTTTGATTCATTAAATTTCCTTTAGCTTTATGTAAATGTGTTTGTTTGGCCTGGCCTGGTTTTAGGTAGCAGTGGGGCCAGAGAGGTGGCTCCTGTAAGAAGCTGCTGGAAGCTTCCACCATGTCTGTCAGAGCCAGTCCCTGATGGCTCTGAATATGGACATGCTGCTGGCCAAAGCTGGGCCAATTAGAGACATTGATAACTTCTCTGTGATAACTTATTTAAGAAGAAAATCAAAACAAAGTGAGACATGCGTAGGTTTTTTTTTTAGCCAGAGAGGAGGAGGAGAAGGTGAGAACATGTGAGGGAAAAAACATGGAGACATGAAGGTCAGTGGAGAAGGAAGGGGAGGAAATGGTCCTGGTGCTGGAGCCGGGATTCCTCTGCAGGCTGTGGTGAGACCATGGTGAAACAGCTGTGCCCCTGCAGCCCATGGGGATCCACAGGGGATGCAGAGANCCATGTGGGAAGAGAGACCCATGCCTCAGCAGTTTTGGGAGGACTGTGTGCCCAAGGGAGGGACTCCCATTGCAGCAGGTACTGTAGGACTGCTGCTTGTGACAGTGGACCCACGCCGGAGAAGCTGACAGAGAACTGTCTCCCATGGGAGGGACCCCACGGTGCAGCAGGGGAAGGACTCCTCTCCCAGGGCAGTGGAAGAAAACCTTGGGTGATGAACTGACCAAACCCCCACTCCCTCTCTCCCTGTGCTGTCAGTGGGAAGGAGGGAGAGGTTGGGGTAAAAAGATGTTTTAAGATGTTTACTTCTCATTATACTTCTCTGACTCTGTTAGTAATAAATTCACTTTGCAACTTAAGGCTGAGCCTCTTTTGCCCTTGAAGTATTTTCTCCTGTTCCTTATCTCAACTCATGAACCTGGTTTTTTTTGGTTTTTTTCCCCTCCTCTGCCCAGTTTTGGCAGGGTGAGCACCCATGGCTTTGATGAGTGCTTGACATCAGTGTTGGGGCTTATCTTCTTGAATAAGTCTAATAGCCTAAGTCTGAAGCATACTCTTCATCTCAAAAACTACTTGCAACGCATAATTCTTATTCCAATTCTGACCTTCTCCCAAATAGCTAATGTGATATCCTGTATTTTACCACACAAAATGATTTAATAAATCCAAGTCAGCAACTTTTCTGGGTTCCAATTTTATGTAAAATTTCTTATCAAGAAAACCATCAAATTTAGAATTAAATACTCCAATAAATCCATGTGCATTGTTAATATTTCCTCTTTATAGTGTAGGCATTGTGGAAGACTTGGCCATATGCTTGCTGGTTTTGAATTGGAGAACTGGATGTTGCAGCCTGGAGTAGAAGAAAATTAGTTTGATTTTAGGATAAGACCTTGATCAACTAGGGAAGTGATTTAAATAATTAAAATGTTAAAGAAAATACTGAAAAGGCAACACAATTTAACATACACTAAATAATTTTTGTGAAATCAGAGAAAGTAGAATAACTTAATTATGAACATTATTTATGTAACTGTTTCTTAAACAAGTTGTGATAACTGTATAGAAACAGTAACATGCAAAACTAAGCATTAGTAGAGTAAAATACAAGGAGATGGAAACACTAAAGAAGAAATGTTCATTTTGCTAAATTAATTATACTTCACGATGAACAATCTTTCTCCCATCCAAGAAAATACTTCATACATCAAAAACAAGTCAGAAGCAATCCATTGTCCTGTGAATAACATAATGCATTAATGTATTCTGCTGGAAAACATCCCAGGGTACTCAGAAACTCTGAGTACTGAAATAAAGGATATTAATGATAAAACAAAACTGTGTAGCTGATATAAAATATTTTTTATTTATTCTGTATAGACACATAATTATATCCTTTGTTATGCTGTGTATCATGACAGCTCATTAAGAAGAGAAACCATGGCAAACAATTTTGACAATTATTTTTTTTATTGCCTATGAAGGGATAGCAGCTTTGACAAATAAGATAAAATAAAAAAAACCCTAAACATACAAAAAAATCTAATGAACCAATTTGAATACTTCTAACAGTGGTTAATTGCCATAAAACCAGAATAAAATTATTTAGGCAATGTATAAACATGATAAAAAAGGAATACAGTCTTGAATGCCATAACATATTTGTGGTTTACTGCTAATTCTGAATTTAATCCAATTCCCTTTCCAATCTACTAAATTTCATTGAAATATGA
Source organism: Hippolais icterina (assembly GCA_013400075.1). Lineage (NCBI taxonomy): Eukaryota > Metazoa > Chordata > Aves > Passeriformes > Sylviidae > Hippolais > Hippolais icterina. The sequence goes on from VWYN01017317.1 coordinate 328,619, forward strand.
GTCATTTACTATATGTTCTGTAAGTCTCACTCTACATGTTATAGAATGGATGTGTCTGATCAAAAGTGTTTGATAGCCGTAGCTATTCCACTACGGGTTGTGGTTATACTGATTTAAAGAAATGGAGCAATGTTATAAAATCTACAAAATATCTTTGAAAGATGCCTTCAGGTCTAGCACACTAGCAGCACCCTGTAGGTGGCAGAAACGGGTTCAGTTAACAAAATGTGATGAACGCCATTGGTGACCTAAGAATAAATATCCTTAAACTTTGATGATGGGTAATTGCCACAACTTCTGCTGTCTTAGAATCTGGAGGTTTAAAATAAATTGCCGCCCTCTTAACATTCGAGTTTGCTAGATATGCTACCTCAGATCCACCTGTCCTTTCAGAAAATAAAAAACATGAATTGTCTTTATGTTCTCTTTCATATGCCCACAAGAATATCTCAAGCACCCTACACCAATTCAAACATATTTTATGTGTGGATAGCCGAAATGTGTTCTGAGTTCAACTTTTGTGATAAAAATCCTCTTAAAGTCAGAAGGAGAAATAAAAGCTCTGTAGAGCAATTATTAGAAATTTGAGCTCTGATCTAAAACCATATTTTCCTTGGGTGATTAACAATCTATCTATTGCCTGTAAAATTGGCCTTGGTCAATCATGGACAAAAATGATCCTAACATTGAGTATTTGAATGTCTAAGGTCAAGAATAGAAGAGTCTTGCATTTCCCAAGACTCTACATTAGCTCTGAAGTTAAAACTTGCTTGCCAGTATTTTAAGTAGGTCCTTTAAGTATTGCAACATTGAGGAGAACTACATTAGTCTACCTTCACATAATAATGATTGCAGCACAGTGATGAAAGAAGAGCCTGGGTGTCTTCACATCTACATTAAGATCTTTTCTTTTTAGTTCCCTTAAAGTTCATACAGCTTATGTCAGCTGTTTTCTTTCTAGTACTTTAGAAAGACTTCTTTCTTTGTCTTAAAGGTCAATGCCATAGAAAACTATTCTGTATTGCTAGAGGGAAGCTGTAAACAATCTCAGAAGTTCATAGGACAAACAACTAAAGAATATTCCTAAATTCAGTTTTGCAGTCTATAACTTCTCAGTAAACTGCCATAACTAATTAATCAGATTTTTTTCAGGCTGTTCAAACATGCACTAGAAATATGTATTTGATTGCCATATTGAATATGTCAATATTTTACCTACATAGTGTTAGAGTGGATGTCTCCACATCCATTAAAAATGCTACATTGAAATGTTGGCAGTTTGAATTTGCTTGTAATTGTAATAAATTTTATTAGTCTCCTTATCTTCAGGTTATAAAATAAGTGGAAAGACACATTTCAATTAAATTTAGTCATTATGAAGGACTTTACCATCCAAAGTTTGTAATAGTTTACTACTGCCCTATTGCTTGTAAGGCCTTATTGCTGCATCTGCTCTGCACTGAGGAATCCAGAGCTATGAAGACATTACTGCCATATCACTACTGACTGTATGTGGAGCTAAGAAAATATGTGGTGAAGGGCAGAAATCACTAAGACTTACAAGAGTTCTAAGACCCAGTAGTAAAGGAGATGATGAAAGTGCAGCTTAATAAGGCCAGCACAAGCAACACAGAAGGGCAGAGTGAACCTTGCATTGGAGAACTATGAAATGATTCCACAAAACTAGTATCAAACATGATATCTCCATGAATATTTGAGGGTACTTATTCTGTAAGATAAGACATAGAATATATTACGTTCTGTTTATGATCTAGAATGACTAAAATTTACATTTGTCTCCTGCACGCAACATGGGACTGTACCATTTTGGGCACAGAAATAATCAACTGGGTTCATACATTTTGCTCCTGTAAATATTGCTTTGGGACTGACCTAGTGAGAATCTTAGTTTTCACCTAAAGTTCCATCAGGTTAGTGGGTTCTTTTCTTCTGCACACATATGTAGGAAAATACACACTATCTACACTGTTAAATCACACAATAGATGAAGATTCAATATGATGAAATATTTTCAAAGTCTTGTTACAGAAGGATGCACATATGACATTTTCAGCATTATTAGCAATGAAATTTGCATGTTCATTTTCACCACAGAGAAGTACAAAGTTCTGCACCTTGGAGAGAGTGACCATCTTCCTGAGAACAGCATAAGAATTAAATAACTGAAAAATAATTTCCCTGAAAAGGATTTCAGTGTTACTGCTAGCATCAAGATTATGGTAAGCTCAAAGTGTGTTTTTCATTTCAGGTTCACTGTATAGTGGGCTACATTAGGAGGAGGAGAACCAAGAAGTTAAATTATTATTCCATAGTTATCATTATCTCATCTTGGTCCTGGGGAGGTTACATTTGAATTACTGGGCCCAGTTTTATATTACTTGGCCCCGGGTCAAAAATGCCTCCAAAAAAAGGTTGAGCAATTGAGCAGGGCCCAGTGGACAACTGCCAAGATGGTGAGAGAACTAAAGCGTGATCTATGAAGGAGGTCAGACTGAAAGAACTGGGTTCAATTAGTCTGGTAGAGAGGAGCCTGACGATCTGACATTGTAATTATTTAGAGGGGAGTTTCAAAGAAAGCAAATTCAAATGCTTCCCTGTAGTTGCAGATGGTGTAGCAGAGTTGTTTTGAGAGGGAGATTAAATCCCAGGAAAAACCTTTGCAGTTGGCAGAAAGTTCATCACTGTAAAATATTATCTAGAGGGTATGCATTAAAAACCATGTCTGTTGGCTTTCATGCTTCAAATCTGACTGATCTGGCTTTGTCTTGATGATAATCCTGTTTTGAGACGGACAAGGCATCTCTAAAATCTGCTTCAAGTAAGAATTTCTGTTTTTTTGCATTGCATAGATGATAAACTCTGGGGATAGCATAGACTTTTTACTTGAATTCATTAGATTTTAAACTTTGTTTTATTATTTCATTATTTTAAAATAATTTTCTCAGATAAGAGAAATATTAAGGAACCTTTTTATCTACTCATACTTTTCAGTTGCTAATAACATTATTCTGTTTCTTTACTTAGCACTAGGTACAGCTGAGAAGAAATATTTGGGAGGTTGATTTTTCTCAGTCTGAGACTCATAAGTATTTTTAACGCTTGATCTTAAAATAGCTTATCCAAACAGAATGAATGGACACAACATTGAAACTTAATATTTACAAATGGAAGCAACCTGGTAATCTCTTTTAACACTAAACTTTATCACAGAGTTACCACATATATGACTGCTTTGCTCATGACTTTTTAAGTGACTCAAATATACTTTTTTGATCCATCACCTCTTAACCTAACTTCAGCTATATAAATATATGTTTGTATGAATAATTTTCATCATTGGAAAGAAAGAAATCATAGCAGCATCTCCTTTGGAAGCACTTTACCTTTTTATTAAATTTCTACATGTTTATCTGGAATAAACTAAATCTAATGGCTTTGTTGTATGTATTGAATTATGCTCTCTGATAAGCTCGAGTGCTGTGGAAAAAATAGACTGAAGTGTGGATTCACTCAAAAATGCTAAATTTTAGTCTGTATAGATAATTCAAAAGATTTTTATTTTATTTTCAATGTTTTTAACCTAAAAATGCTTTATAAGAAAAATGGAAAAAGATGAATGAATGAGTGATAGAACATGAAGAAACCTGGATACATAACTGAGGGTCATACAGTCCCTTCAAATATTAATTCATATGATGAACCATCTGGTTTTCTTATCATCAATAAAAAAAATCAATTTAGTCAGCTACCCATCTGAATTCTCCATATATGAAATCCAGCCACAGACTAAGTCTTCTTGTTTGAGATTTATGAATTGTACTTCTAAACAGATGCTTGCGTTTTAGTCATGTACAATATAGCTAATAAATATGCAGGGAATGAAAACATACTAACATAAAAATATAGCTAGAATGACATATTTATCTAGATTTAGATTTGAATTACTGGGCCCAGTTTAGTTTGAATTACTGGACCCTTTTATTTAGATTTTGAGGTAAAGATCCCAAGACAAAAGTCTAGCTTTTCTCTTTATCTTTTAAATTATTTTTGAGTTCAAATTCAAATCTTTCCAGAAAATGGCAAACAAACAAACAATGACAAGGCATAATAAATTCTTAACCAAAATCTTATTGACACGAAAAGATGACTTGAAATTTCAGACAACTCACACCAGAGAATGGACATTAAGCTTCTGAGACTTTCAGAGGGGACATGAAGTCCTGACACCATCTTTTTCATGGAAAATTTCATCTGTAGTTCAGTCACACAACTTGAAAGACTATCTAATCTGGATCAGAAATGCCACAGGAATCCCACATTGAGGCCATCTGTGACTAACAGTGTAGGAGGGACCGTGATTTTGACCTTGTTGTACACCTGGGACAAGGATAGAATGCTATAGGCGGTAGGGAAAAATGAAGAGGTTATGTTTAAGGGCATGAAGATATTATTCTTTCTTGATGTGGGTCCAACCTCAGTTAAAAGAAGAGAACTGAATGAGAATTAAAAGGCTCCCATGAAAGGAAAGGTTATGGTCACAGTGCTCTGTCTTGCAAACTGAGAGTAACTTTTAGTAACTGCACACTGGCTGAGTAAAATGGCAGCAAATAAGCTTTCATACAGTCAGAAAAGAAAGCACCTAGGAAGATCCTGAAAGTAACGGCTGTGGAGAATTGCTGTTTGGGCCTACTTGCATCTCTAGTTTTACATGGTCTTCAAACATCACATGGTCAGTTCTAAGCTTTATTCAGAATGTCCTGCTAAGTCTACAGCCACTGCAATCTTAAGCAAGTAGGTAAAGGTCATATGTTAAATATATAGTGTCTACTTTGGTATTCTTTGGAGCTAGTTTCAGTACTGGAATTTGGAGTGCATTTTTGCTCTTGTATTTATATTAATAGGAAATAGAGACAATTTGATTTGTTGCTTTGTCCTTTTTAACCAAATAATCAAGCAGATTAGGAATCTACTGTATTTATAAACTTTTCTTCTATGAAAAGCAGAAAAAAAAGAAAAAAAGAATGACTTTTCCACACAGTTACACCATTCTTTTTCTCTCCAAATGTCAAGCAAGTATTGGTTTTGTGCTAATTTCAGCTGATCAAAAAATTCATTTTATTGCCCTTACTAGCATCTCTGAAGCTTATAATTTAATGAGCATTTAGTATTTCTTATTTTTCTCAAGTAATAATATATTTTTTAATAGGTATAATAACACTTGTAATGGTTTATAAGAAACTTATATAACTATTTTAGACATTTTTTTCTTGATACAATTGAATCTATATTCCAAAACCTACACGCCTCTTTTCTGATGCAAAGGCATATCAAACTCATATTTATTTGCCACCTACTGTCCTATCAACACCTACAAAAACTGGTTTTTTGCAAGTTTTTAATTTGCCCAAGTTAATTTCTAAATTTTGTATTGTTTCTTTTGTTGTTTTGGGAATTTTTTTCACCCCTAAAGGAAGTCCATTTTAAAATTTATATGTATTTATTTTTGGTTGTGTTTTAATCTCCTTAGATTAAATTTTCATGTTTTACCTTACCTTTAGAAGACCTTAGCAGTATGATTTATTTTTCTCTTTCAATGATTTTTTAGCTCACACTCTTTTTTTGCCATCAAATATTACTTTAATTCAAATTGAGAGCTAGATATGAGATGCGTAAAGCTATTTAACTACAATTATGCTGTAATTACAAAAAAACATATTTTATCCAGACTAGAGAAAGAAAGAAAGAAAATATAGAGGTTTAGGTGTTTTCCAACAATCCTTTTCTCTATAGACAATAAACACCTACATGGCAATAGAAAACCAAGCAAATGATGAAATCCTTTTTTTTTTTTTTTTTTAAAAAGGAAAATTATATAAGTCTGCATTAAATATATTAGCTGCATATATTGACAGGAGTGTTCAATATGATTGTTTTTTTCTTATTTAACCAAGAATACCAGGAATAGTTTTCTCTTTTAATTTCTTTCATTTCTTTTAATACTAAGTAGAAGTGATTACTTATTTCCAATGAATATGGAATGTATAGAAGGACAAGTTTGATCCTGCAAATACTAACAATAAGACTGAAACACAATCAGTATGAAACTAAAAATGCTTACTTGTATTACCCTATATTTTTAATTCGAATACATGTGATTGAAGAAACTTTACAGAAAAAGGATAACACAGTGATGTTCACTAATATGGTAGAAGCCAAGAAAAATCCACTGAGAAATTACCACATGACAAAATGCCTCCAACTTGGAAATGATGCTGAATATTTCAGAAGAGTGTTCACATTATTGTTATCCATGGGACAATTACTTTGTTCCCTGGCTGATGGTTCAACCATATGGCCATTTCAGCTGTTTGTAATCAAGTAAATATGTCTTTTATACTAGAAATTCATCAAGCAGACCTGATTTGAGGCTTATACCATTTTAGGTTGAGTAAGACAACTCTTCCTTTTCCTTTTGTTTCATTATAGAAAAGGTAGAACAGATTATAAAACACAAAAATAACCTATAAAATCATCCAGTATTTCTTACAATTAGCTCCTGAAAATACATGGGGTAACATCTCTCTTAAAAGCTGTTGCATATGCAAAACCTTATTAAACTGAAAATACTGAATTTATTCCTTTGAATTAATTTCCTTAATCTAATATCATATTAATTCCATCATTACAATTTCTAGAAAGGAATAAAAAACATTATTAGAAAGGTAAAATTTTAATTTCATGGGACAAACATTAAATTAATTTTAAGCCCAAGAGCCAGTCTTTCCTTTTTCTCCTCTATGGAGTTTTGAATCAAACACATTCTATGAGGATGCATTATAATAACTCATACTTTAATAAAAAAACCTCATTTTAAATAATTTTCTCTTTAAATTTTCTGGGCAATGAACCTGCTTATTTGTGAGAGATTAAAGTCAAAGCTCATTTTACTTAATGGAAAAGTTAAGTCTGTGACAAAACCTCGAATGAATTCCATTTACTTTGACCTTTAACTTACACATGCTGATGAAACAACAAAGACTGCATCTTTGAAAGTTAAATTCAGAAATACTGATTTTAACTAGTTCAAGGAAAATGAAATAATTAGAGGTGGGTTTAAAATTTTAACTCATACATTAGTATAATGTACCAACATGCCCTGAACTCCTTTTAACCATGATTAATTTTGAAATATGCCTTTGAAAGATATAAATTATAAAGGATATTTTATTTTGATAAAGAATATTTATCTAGGAATTAAAATATATTGCATGATTGTTAGTCTTCCAGGAGATGACATGCTGTATGAACACTGTCTCTTTCATATTAGGTATGCCTAAGTCTAAAAAAAGATTGTTATCAATTACTTACAGACTATGAAGAGGGCAAACATTTAGTCTGTCTTGTGTTATCCTATGTATTAATGGCACAGAAACATTAAAAAAGTTCACATAATGAAAGTCTGAGCAATTTGGTTCTTTTCAAGTATTATCAGATGATCTGAACTATGTTTTCTTTAATTTCTAGAGATGTTCTGCACTGTCAGCACACAGAACCTCTGACAAAAATTCTCCTTCCACATCTCACCATAAAATTATTGCAGAGAAATGTTACCAGTTTATTTCTATCTCTATTTTGATCTAATTAGAAGGATAAAAAGCAAAACTACAGACATAGTTAAAATATATTTCACATCATTAAAGCATGAACACTTTACTTCTATATATGTTCAGAAGTATGGAATACAGGAATAACAACCTAAAAAATGGAATACAAATTCTCGTACAAGAAAGTATTAGCTGAGTATAGAACGGGCAACACTTTGATTACATTCAATTACATCCAATAACATCCTATTCTGAAGCACGTCAGTTTTTCAGTGTATACCCAGACTGGATTTTGTTGGTGATTTTTTATTTTACTTCTTGAGACAAATAAAATGCATATTTGTGCTTAAATATGAAGAGATTTAATGAGCAGTCATAGAATGGTTTGGGTTGAAAAGGACCTTCAATAAACCTCTTGCCATGGGCAGTGACACATTTCACTAGATTAAGTTGCTTAATGCCCTGTCCAGTTTGGCCTTGAACTTTTTCAGTGATGGGGCATCCACAACTTCTCTGGACAGCCTGGTGTTAGAGTGTTTTACCACCCTCACTGTANGTTTTGATTGTTTTTCCCCCCCCCCTTAAAAAAAAAAAAAAAAAAAAAAAAAAAAAAAAAAAAAAAAAAAAAAATTCCTTGTTTCTAATGTAACTTTCTCATGAACCCTCTTCAAGTATCAGGAGGCCACCATAAGTTTTTCCCATAACCTTCTCTTCTCCAGGCTAAACAACCCTTGGCCTTTCTTCATAGGGGAGGTGTTATACACTCCCATCATTTTTGTGGCCCTGACCCAGGTGTAGGATCTTGCACTTGCCTTTCTTGAACTTTACATAGGCTTTGGGCAGACTCATACCTCCATAAATGACTCTAAAAGGAGTCTGCAAAGATATATAATGAGCCAATTGCTTATATACCCTTTCAGCAAGACAGATCTTGTGGACAACATCATCAGATGGTTGCTGATTTAATTCCCCAGCACAAATTCTATTTATCAGAAGTAGGCCCTGAGCACCTTAATTCCATGGTTCTCACAAGAAAATACTTAAGCATTTTTTACCTCATTAACAAACTTCCCTGTCTTACATGGAGTGAAGATATAGACATATATTTAAATCTCTTATCCTCTCATAGTTAGGTTTTCTTTCCCTTCATGTCATATTAGTCCTTGGTCACAAATTACTCCAGAACCACTACCATGTGAATTTTCACTTCAGTTTCTAAAAACACAGCTTTCCTGAGAACATATAGGAGTGTTTCTTAGGTACAACATTTCTGAAATAATTAAATGCAACATTAAAAACACTTTTACACATTTATTAAAAACAAATAAAAAATACAGCGCTATTTAAAATCATCCAGCTGCATAAATATACGTTTGCAGTTTTCTCTGGTGCTCTTCACTGAAGAGTAGAATTTTAAATTGTCTGGTTTAATTTCAGGTATTCCTTCAAAACTGAGCTTCTAAAGCATGTCAGGTAACCAGTACTACTTTGTAGTCCAACCTTTAGAAAGTGACAGCTTACACAGCCTTCAAAATAGGTACATTTGAAAAGGATTGGTCAGACAAAAAGATAAATCACATTGAAGAATTGATTAGAAGCATAAATTCAACAGCTTTTTTTTTTTTTTTTTTTTTTAAGATCTGTCTTTTAAACACTATGGCCAACGGAAACACATTTCCAGAGTATGATTCATCTAAAGGTTTTAGGTATATGTTTATATTAACATAAAGCACTCTTCTAGTTCTAAATTTACCTTTATTTGTTATGAAGGAAATATTTGCTGACAAGCACAAGCTTAGATATTTATTATTTCAAGCTCAAACTCAGTTCTAAATTATCAGTCTGAGATTTGGACACAAGAGTTCCTGTCTAACCCTAGCAGTTATTTATTCAGTGGTAACTTTTCTTTTTCATGAGCTCTTTCACCTTAGGTCTGTGAAAATTCAGCTGATGTGGTCACTGTGATCAATATTATGCATATTTCAGCACCTAGATGCTTAGTGAAGCATTTCTCATCAGTTCTAACAGACTCTGTTACGAACTGCTGCATGAGGAGTGGAAGTGCAGCTCACTCAGCCAATCCTCTCCACTGTACACTCTGTCAGTTCTTCACTTGTGAATTAATTCAAGCTCTCTTGGGGTCAGAGAAGAACTGGAGGCATGTACCTAATACAAAACATATTTCTGTACAAAAGCACAAAGCCATAGATGTTTCCTCTTTCTTCTGTGTACTACTAGACCTATTTCGGTTTTTGCTTCACCTCTGACAAGATTAAATGACTAGGATTAGAAAGAATGGATCAATAATCCAGTTAGGAAAAAGAAATTGTTTTTCTTCATTCTGACTTTGCTTCTTTGAAATAGTTGCTGCTGTAGCACTCAGTGTGCAGCAGGATAGCTTAGTACATTTGCATGGTGTTCTAAGATAATAAGTACACGTAAGTCACTGTAATGTGTTGTGGGTTCTGATTTGTTTGTGGAGGTTTTTTTTGGGGTGGTTTTCTTTTGTTTTTGTTTTTGTTTCACCTATTTACTCATTTAAATGTGGATTAGGAATGAGCTATAACTTTGGGTCAGTGCTCGTAGTTTCAAGTTTTCTTACATGCAAGTTTTCTACACATCCCCTCCTTCTCCTCCCATGAGCAACAACTGACCCTTTGCAATTTCTACCAAGTTTCACAAGGGTCTCTCAAGCAGCCAAGACAAACCAAGTTAGTTGCTGAATACTGCAGGAAGGATATAATTGAAATTTTTATAAACCTTTGTTTAAGTTCTGGTGTTCACAGAATGACAAGTTTTAAGGTTAAAATTTAAAAGTTCATTTAATGCTTATTTACTCATTTTATAATTACAATGATAGAAAGAAGTTTTAAATTTTTTGGTCTTTTTAAATTTGTTTACCAAAAAGAGTAACTAGAAGAAATATTATTTCTCATAATGCCTTATAATCAACTATGTTCTTATCAATTTACAAATAAGAATGATTTTTTTTTTTTGCATTAAAGCTAGTTTTTATAAAAATTACTTGGCCTTTTTTTTCCCCTTCTCTCTTCTACAGTGATGCTTTTTAATAATTCCAAAGAGACTTGGAGATAGGAGTTTTATACAGACCCACAGCTCCTTGAAATTTTGTATCTTGTAGAAAAGAACAGCACTAATTATTGTCTCATAAATTAAAAAATGTTGCAGATACAAAGCATTGTCCTTTATAGTTTTACAGGACCTAAGAGTGCAGAATCTTCTATGGCTGGCCAGTCATTACAAGCAGAACCCTGGATAAGTGACAGTAGACTGACCACATGCTGTTCCTCCTTCTCTTCTTTACAGGAAACTAGTACCTGGGAGACAAGCTTATATAGCTCAATAATCAATCAACAATTTAATTGTTGTATTTTTCAGTCTTCTGTTTCAAAGACTGTATCATTTGACTGTTCTCAGATAAAGAAATATATCATTTTAAGGTTCATTTAAATCACATCTCAAAGCAGTTACCTCATTACTGAAATTTTTGGATAAAAGTGGATTGATATAGTCCTTAAGAAGTCATTGCAGATTTGAATGGGACGGATTCCTCTTTTTTCATGGAACTATATAAACTGCACTGAACTTTTCTCTAGAGAAACAGATATTTTATGAGCTAGGAAAAACTAAAGGATAAATTCCATTTTAGGTAATGATATTTTAAAGCTTATAGATTATATGCATATATCTAAATTCTGTAACAAAAACTGAATGCATAGGATTTTCCCATTGAAATAAATGTGTTGTAAGACCATTCCAAGTGAATGCTGTAGTCACTATATTCAAAAGTTACAGGATCAAAATATTTCATTTTGCCACTTTTTATTCTAAGCCATTTTTATCCCCCAATATGAAACACTCATTTGTAGTTCATCAGCTAAATGTTGTTGATCTGTATATATCTTGCTTGAATGCATATTTTTGTCCCCATCATCTTTCAATGTATAGAAGATCAAAGTAGAAATTTTTCTACATGTCAGTATATAGTAACTTTATTTTAATAATAACTATTTTCCCAAAGCTGGCAACTTCTTTCAAGTATCAGATGAATGGAAAGATACAGAACAACTTTGAAATAAATCTAACATCATACATTTCTTATACCTTGGAGTAAAAATATTTTGAAGATGCAGTTTATAGAGATGTTGAGGCAGAACTTCTTGTGTTTTAGTTTATGGCCATTGCTCCTTCTCATGTTGCTGGGTATCACTGAAAAGAGTGTGGCACCATCCTCTTGACACCTCCTTTTAGGTATTTATTTGTTGATGAGATCCCTTCTCAGTGCTCTCTTCTCTAGACTAAACAGACCCAGCTCTCAGCCTCTTCTCATAAGAGAGATGCTCCAGACCCATCATCACCTTTGTGGCCTCTGCTGGCTGTCTCCAGTAGCTCCTTGTCTTTCTTGGACTTTGGAGATGAGAAATGAACACGGTGCTCCAGATGTGGCCTCACCAGGGCTGAGAAGAAGGGCAGGATCTCCTCCCCTGACCTACTGGACACAATCTTCCTGATGAACCCCAGGATACCATTGACTCTTCTGGCTACAAGGGCACACTGCCAGGTCATAGTCAACTGGTCATGCACCAAGACTCCCAGGATAAATCTATCAAAAGCCATTTTATAATTCAGCTAGGTAATTACATTTATTCCCTGAGTTGCCATGTTGACGGGAAATTCAAGACAGTGAAGATAAGGAAGTGAACAAGTCAAAATTCTGACACTTTTTGTCTCAATTTATATAAATAGACCTCATGTCACAGCTAAATATTTTTTTCTTCTCTTGATTATACCTGTCCACTAGATAAAACACATAAAACATCTGAACAGTCTCACCTGTTTAGTAATGGAGTTCCAACAGACCACTGGAAATAGGGAAGTCAGCCTCAACTTGTTTGATAAAATCCATTCACAATCTGAATGTTCAGAAAACTAACTTCTATAAATCTGATCTCTTGTTACTGTTTGATTGGTTTTGATTTTTGCACTGAAGATTTTATCAGATACACATGAACACTTGATTTGCCATGCATAGATCAAATACTTCTTTGTTCATCATGAAAAAAACCTTTTTCTCTGACTTGTTCCTTCATGTCATTAAAAAGCTAAACCAAACTTGTCATTGGGTTATAAGTATATATCTTTATTTTCAAATGCATAGAGTTAAATTGTGAGGGCTGCTTGTATGCTTTCCTTTTTTCTTTCTTTTTCCTGAAGAGTGCATGTCTTTTGAAATTTTTATTGTAAATCCCCTATAAAATATTGCTCTGTACACAAAATAATGAAATATTTTTAAAAAATTTTGGTGATAATTATTTTTAATAATTCATGAATTCCACTAATAATTAATTTTTGAAATTGTAGTGGCCTATATTGACACATGTTGTTTTTCATACTGTGCCTTAGGAAGCCTCATAAGAGAACTGATAGTCAAAAATTACTCAAATGTGTTTATTACTGTGTAAAATCTGACCATCCCCAAAACTATCCCACACAGTTTCTGCTGCAGAATTGACCAAACTCTGTATTGATAATACGTGTAAGTAATTAATATAAACTATTTCTGCAAATTCATAAATGGTCAAAGAGAACAGCTGTTTATAAATAGTAATGGTGGTTCAGAGAGGTTATGCAGTCCTTTTAAGATAATGACTATAGATGCTGCAGATACTTGGTCATGCAGGAGCATGGACCAGCAGGATATAAAGATTCATTTGAGTAAGCTTGATAAATCTCATCTGATCTTGCGAAAAACCCTTCCACAGAGACCTCAGCAAGGAAGAATCCTGTAACTCTGGAAGGCCAGAGAATGTTGTTTGAAATTCAGGGGCTGAATTTTCCCTCAGTGACCCTTTATGTTATGTCATCCCTACACTCCATAGTTCTTTTTATTATTGCACCATCCTTTCCAAAAAGTTCCTTAGCTATGTAGTCCCAGTTAATTTCTTTTCAAGTAGGAGAGAAATTCCCACTCCTCACCTCTCCTACAAGGAACATTTCACCAAAAAACAAAAACTAGACCCGGCATCATCTTTGTCCAGCCCTGACTCTTTAGTAAAACAGTTGTAGGTTTATCTAATTGCATGCGTCTCTCTGAACTTGTAAATCTATGTTGGTGTTTATATAGATTTCTAAAATGCACGTGTATACTGATATACATGACATGAAGGGTTGAAAATAGATGATCTTTAAGGCCCCTCACAACCCAGACCACCCTATGACTCTATATAGAAACCAGACTTCATTTCCTGTATAACCCTCAAAGGTATTCCAGGTTCTACTATTTTTGTGTGTTGTAGCGTCTTTAAAAGTTGATGTATGAGTCAGCACAGGCCAGCAGCTGAGACAGCCACAAAAACAAAGCTAAAACATTGACTAAATACATTTCCATTGACTTGCTTACAAAGAGTATCCGTTTCCTTGCTTGCATGGGAATCCCCGAAGGAACACCTGGACAGTGGCACACAGGCAGAGATCTAGGCACTGTTAAACTTGTTCTGTGCTGGAAGATCACTGCCCTTCTGCTCACACAGGTTTATCAAGGGTTATTTCAAGATGCAAAGTCCTTTACAATCCTCTTCGAAGATGTTTTGCTTTTAGCACGTTCCTCCCAACAGCTGATTTCTTTTCAGTGAGGCAACAGAAGTCTCACAGGGTATATATCCGTATGTCTGAAGAAAATATAGACAAAGGAAAAGTTTGAACACTGAGCACTGCATATTCCCTATCTGTATACTTCCCACTTTGATTTTGAGCCAACCCCACTGCATCTCTAGTATAAATATGCCACTGAGGCTAACCTAAAATAAGGGAAAATAAAGTGAATATATACCATCTTAGATTTCAGAGTCAGGAACATGTCCATGGTTTGTTTTATTTTTAAATTTATTTATCATAATAGACAAAGGTAAGCTGATTTGCTCCCCCGGACTTCAGGAGCACATCAGACTATATATATTTTTGGCACAAAAGTCAACTATTCAGCAACTGCCAAATCAGCTGTGACTCTGCAATAGGTCTCATGGGATATGAGAAAAAGTTTAAGTAAGCAAGGAAACAGATGCTCTTTGTACAGGTGAGAGCATATGTTGTTTTCTCCATGTGTCTAAAATTTCACAGTGTTATGGTTTCAGCACTGAAGTTAAAACTCTGATACATGTATACGCATAAAAATATACACCAATTTGTATTTAACTTGCCTTCTGCACAAGCTTTCTTCTTACAGTTTACCACGAACTGATAGTAAAAGTATTCACAGACCAAAACAATTATCTGGAGAAGTTTCAGTTTTCATCAGCAAATGGCATTCAAATGGGGTTTCTGGTGGTGGTGGTATATTTTTAGTTAATGTCTGGTTTCATTTGTTTGTTTGTTTTCCATCCTCTCTATTGGTCTCTAGGTTTACAGTCAAACTACACATTAACCTCCCTAAACACTAGCATTTCAGCTTTCTCTGCGCAGTTTTTTCCCCTCTGATCTGCTTGGTGGTATGCATACTCTATTTTTGTCAGCATTTTCTCCTAATTATGCCTTCTTAGATCAAACACAGACATCTGTGCTGTCTTTAGCTTTATATGAAGAATTATTTCTGGCATAGACTCCCTTATGCACAGCTTAAAACAAAGAGCTGTAACACTAGTAGTGTTCCATACTAGAATAATTTTGATGAACTCTCACTGCACTTATAAACTTTGTAAATGTTGGAGAGAAAATGGATATTATAAAAAGATTTGAGAGACAACAGCTGTGGACAAGCTGTACAGCTGGCACATTTCAACTCATCATAGCTGTAGAATGTAACAGACAAGTGTAGCTCATTCCCAGCTTTTGACTGATTTCCTTAAAATATTCAGTTACTCAGCCCAAGTGAGATTTCTGTCTTTTGGATGAAAGAAAAGAAAACAGAAAGAGAAGAGAGGAGAGATAGAGAGAGAAGAGGAGAGATAGAGAGAGGAGAGGACAGGAGGAAGGATCTGTTTTTATATAAAGACATAAAAAGTAAGACATTATGTAAAGATTTTTTCGTCCTTTAATGGTTTACCTCAGAAATATTGGTTGAGTTTGCTGGGAGAGAGGAATATCCGCTGCTCTGTTATGAAAAAGTGCAACATTTGGCTCAAAGACATTTTTAGCCATGCATGTTAGTAATGTAAATCCCCTGTCCTCAGCTAGGGATAGAAAAAAATCAAATCTTTAAAGTTTTAATACCAAAAACTTCTGTAAAGATGTTCACTTAGAACATTTAAAGCAAAGTAGATATCTTGAAAAAATAATCTAACAATTTAAGCAATGGTTAACTCAGCAAAGTTATATAGTCAATTTAAGTGATTTTTTTTAGCAGGTTCTAATTTAGCTATATGAATTTGAAACTTTCAGAAACACTTTGGGGAGAAAATATCATTAGGATTAACAGGAAACATTCTGTAAGTAAAACAAACTTCATTACACAAAGACATACTACCTAAAAGTCAGATATACACTTCAACACTAGATTACACATATGTGCAATTCAGTTTCTTCTCGGATCCTGGGCTGATAGCCTTCCGAGATTGTGGATGAAGTCCTGTTTTCCAAGCCCCATGCCAGAAGAAGGCCTCAGGATGCGTCAGTTTCTTTATCTATACTGTTTATTCTTTTCTGTTCCCAAACATTTCTTTTCCGGCCGGTGTAGATGCTACCTACACCGCTGCCCAAGGCTATCTATTATCCTAATCACACCCCTGGGGCTTGTAATTTTTCATTTAATGTTGGCAATCGCTCCCAAGGGGTAAAATCAAAGGTACTGGTGTTTTTATCGCTGTACCAGGGTCTCCGGACCCCCTCCTGGGGTCTCGGAGCACCCGGGACATCTAGAGGGATGTCCTGGGTTCCGACAGTTTCTGAAGGTAGGTGTTTGTCTGCAAACTGGGCGTCCAAAATTCCCACTAATTAATGAAAACTAGAAGCCTATTCAGCTTACTCTAAAAATACTCCTGTGTGTTTGATTAGCTGAAAATTTTTCTAAGCGTCATTGATTGTACAGACAAAATCTTCACTGACTACAGTGGGATTTAGATATCTATCATACCCCAACATAACTGAGGTGGAAGAGAGTAGCTTAGGCATCACCACACAATATCCTTGTCTATATGTTAAACAGAGGTGGATTTGATGAGTGAAATATTTGATGGGTGAAAAATTGGCTGAGCAGGGATATCCAACAAGTTCTAGTCAATGACTCTGGGTCCAAAAGGAGAATGCTAATAAGTGATGTCCTCAAAGCTCTATATTGCAACCAGTATTGTTCGATACCTTTGTTGATGACACGGGGAGTGGAATTTCCTGAACAGAAGATTCAGACTGTGAGTTAAGTTGCCTAAGGGAATTTGAGATAAGACAAAGGTGACACTATTGTCCATTTGTCTCACATCTAGGCAGAAATAAACAAGGCTGAGGGAAAAGTATTTACTCACAAGAAAATCAAACCCATCAGCTGACCAAAAAATCATCCTTAGCTTGGTTCAGAGGGAGGCCATTGCTCACAGGCCCATCTGCTGAGGCCAGGCTTGCAGAGATTCCCCCACAACCAAGGGGGAAGGAGGACAGTTTTGGGGCTGTGGTGCAACTTCTGGTCAGAGGGAGTGAACACCCATTGTGCTGGTTTCAAACAGATTTGGGAGAAACCCTCCCACGGGGTCCCCTTCCCCTCCCCCACCCGGTTCGGGAAGAAAGACCTCCTCAGAGAGAAGTGGAAAAGACCTGTTTATTACACAGGCAAAACACTCCCCAGCACAATACCTGATGACAACAGCCTCGTGCCGCTTACGGAGGGATAACAAACGTGGAAAAGAGCAGGTCTCCTCTTGAAGATGGTCACTGTGTTACGTTGCCCGTCTCCGCTGGTGCTGGGAGGAGAGGGAATTGTTATGCAGGGCTGGTCTTGGTGGGCTGGGTCCCCTGTGGAGGCCCCCGGCGCTTTTCCCAGGTCCCCAGTCTGGAGAGATCGGAACAGTTCCGAGGAGAAGGAGAAAAAAGAAAAAAAAGAGAAAAAAACCTCCAGCTATTCTACAGATCTAAGTATGCTAGCTCTAAACTAACTACTAACTACTAACTACTAACTCTCCTGGAGAAACAACAGCTTCTTCTGTCTTGTGGATTCCGCCTCCCCTGCTTCAGTCTCAAGGTCTGTCCGAGGAGCAGAGTTTTCCTGGGGAAAAACAAACTGCACTTTCTCCCCACCCTTTACACCCAACAGACGATTGAGGGATAAACACATCACCCTAGGACACCCATCCTCCGTTACACAAACTGGGTCAGCTGTAAAGCCCCCTACCCCAGAGAGGCCACGCCATGTAAGGGGCAGCTGAGGATACGTCATAATCCATCAAAGATCCCCAAAGTACCCCCAGACCAATTCCTGAGGCCTTGCACCAGAGCATTGCACATGATGCAACAGATCCAGCCCTTTGCAAAAGACAGTGTCAAGCCTGCCGCCCTCGTCCCACAGAGGAGGTACCTGGTCATTCCCACCTGGAAGTTACATGGCCCAGAACATCTCTGACTTGTTCAAGTTATCTGCATCCTTATGCCCCTTCCCCGGCTATTCCGCACCTCCTGAACTGTTCAGGGGGGACACGGTGAGCAGCAAAGTAGGTCTTGATGCCACACCCACTCTTAAGCAAAAACTAGGATGTTAGTGTGTTATCAGTATTCTTTTGGATAAAAAATCTAAAACACAGAAACCTGTAAGATGCTATGAAGAAAATTAACTCTATCATAGCCAGACCCAGTACAAAATTTTACAATTTAATTTGCAATTTTGCTATTTGGCATACAATTCTTATTGCAAAACACTAAATCAATATTTATTCCAGTAGTTCTACCATTCCATGGTATTTTCTTTTTCTTCCTTACTTTTTTATTTTGTCCCCATAAATAGTGGTTTATAATTTTGCATCATGAAAGGCAAAATACAAGTTTAATGTGGAAATTGTCTGTGCTTAATCTGCAGTCTTATTGATCATTTTGTTGATAGCTTATGGTTGGAGATTTTTTAATAATTTATTAAGGTAATTTTTTTTCTCTTTTGAATCTATAAAATGGGACATGGAATGATGTATTTCTGTTATGAATACTGGACTGCTATAATGTGGTATTGAATCAAATCCACATGCTAACACCAGACAACAGGAAATTATTATCAGATTCAGAAAATTATAAACATGTAACTTGACTTTTATTATGCACTGTTATTTCAAAAAGAATGATTTATTTGTTGGACAACTTCTGGCAAAGAAAAATAATTCCACAGGAGTAATTTTAAAGAGCTAATATTTTAAAATGCAAATCATTAAAACCAGTTTAAAACCAAACCAAACAAGCAAAAAAACCACAGTTTAAAACCAAAACAAAAATGGCAATTTCATAACAGCATTGAAATGTGCGGGGACAACAGATTACTGAGAGCCAAGAACTTTCATAAGGAAAAAAAAGGGCTAAGGAATCCCCCACATATTTCAAGTATTACTAGAATGACAGCAATATGGGTAGAATGACAGCAATATGGGTAACACTCAAGAAGGATCTGAAGTTTTAGAATATCAGATAAAATTGTGCATTAACATACACATGAGCCTTGAGGGGGCTGTTACTACAAATCTTGGTACTGAAATGCCAAACAAATATCAAAGAGACTGCGAGTTCTAGATGAAGTTGAAAGAGTAAAGACCCAAGAGCAATGATGTAGATTTATCCCCCTTCTCTCTCAGAAATAAGTGATTTTATAATTTTGTATGAAATGCTTTTAGCCATAAAATATAGTAGTAAATATGTTGTATATTAACTTCATGAAAAACATTGATATTTTCATTATTTGGTCACAAATAAAATTTACTATAACTAGTTTAAATTACTGTCTAGGAAAGCATTTTAATGAAAAGACTGAATACGTAACAAAAGTTACTAATATTGATTCAGCAAAATACTACAAAAACACACATACACACATACACACACACACACAAAAAAAAAAATTTCTGACCTAACATGTCTAGAAAGCAAAGAAACTGAGGGCAGACACAAATATCTTTTTAAAAGAGAGAATATGAACACCATGAAAAGAAAACAGTAAGAATTTTTATATGAAAAAAAAATGAAGTAAGGACTAAAGGTTCTCTGTTATGATCTAGAAAATAAATTAATAAATTTTGACAAACATGAATGAAGATTTTTTCTAAGCAGGTAGGAAATATAGAAAGGTATATGCATACCAAAACTGACAGACTAACACACAAAAACCAGAAACATATAAGACCTTCACTACTATGGACAGAACTTAAATGCTGAATTTATGACTTTTCTGAGGATTCTAGCTGATAGCAATAGAAGGGTAGCAAGACTGGTGTTCACTCCCAAGCTGAAGCAAGAAAAGCATCTATTAGAGAGCAAATGACTGGGTTACATGTGTGCAAATTTACAGGGTCTGCTGAAATATACCTTCAAGAATTTTGAAGTATTTTTTTGTTTAGGT
Source organism: Hippolais icterina (assembly GCA_013400075.1). Lineage (NCBI taxonomy): Eukaryota > Metazoa > Chordata > Aves > Passeriformes > Sylviidae > Hippolais > Hippolais icterina. Next base: position 348,770 of record VWYN01017317.1, read on the forward strand.
CTGAAATGCTGGTAGTTATTCATAAACTCTATCAAAATAATAATGTCTCTTCTCTTTGATAGCCAGCCAGTGTTATCTATATTGGTTTTATTAAACTCTTTGATGCATTCACTCATCTTATTGTAATTTTCAGAATTAGGTTTTCCAGAGTTAATGGCAATTATAATTAATATGGTGTTTGAAAACCACTCATTAATGCTGAAATTAACTAACATGTTTCTCCCAGTCCCCAATGTATATGCATTGTAAAAATGAAAATTTGGATGACATTTTTCATTTCAGAAGCAGAAAATTACATTTTTAAACTTTCATTAAGATATCATTTTTGTTTTAAATATTGAACAGAAGTACTTTTTTGTCTTCTAAAAACCATAATATTTTTCATAGAATACAATTTCAATGCTCTGAAGTGCGGATATTTTAATCCCACTCAAAAGGAACAGGAAAAATAATTTCTGCTTGAACTAAACCAATTTTTTTTAAAAAAGGCACAGTTGCTGTGGCTGCAGGGGACCCAAATAAATGCCAAGTACTGGGGAGATGTCATTTCACTAAGAACTAAACTGTTGTTTCTCTATTGAGGAGCTTGTAAAAAAAGCATCTGTTCAAAATTGCTGATTATGATATCTGTCAAACTAAAATATTAATTTCTCACTCTATTTGACATCTAAATTAAAAGATATATGATGAAGAGAAGATCCATGCAGGAGAAAAGCATAATTGTTTTGAAAAACATCCTTCCAAAAGTTATTAGCAATATGCTCCAAAGCTGGAAGATTATATATTATTGTACCTCAAAAGGGTCTGTTTTATTTCCAGTGTTGTTTACTGATCTATAATTTTCTTAATGAAGAAAAGAAAAATTCTAAACACTTTGCATGGTTATACTACAGTTCAGAATTTTCCAAGTGAATAAATTTAATCTCTGGTCCATAATGTTGATGCATACATTTAGAAACATTTGCCTGGGAGAGAAAAAAAAAAAAAAAGAGAGAGAGAGAAAAAAAGATAAGAAATCTCATTATAATATTGACTTCCAAGCTATACTTTAGCAATAAAATTCCCCAAGGACCAAGGATATAGGTATACACGTATACATGTAGGCCTATTCATGTCAGGAGGTGCCTGAGAAGTGATACTGCTTCTTAAAGTCAAATAGTTACACATGGGAGATGAGGCATCCAGCCTGCAAAAAACTAAATATGAATTAATTATTCCATTCACTTAGATGGAGAATGAGAAACACAAGGTAATGGACTTTGGGAAAATTTAAGAATCAATAAAAAAGTGTAAAAATTTAACTTGAAAATTAGTTACACATACATTTATAGAATAAACTTTCAGAAAGTAACCTGAAGGTTCCTCAAGCCTTTCAATACACTGAAAATTGTGCAAATGTTCTGGGAATACTAACAAAAATATTGCATGAAAGACATGCAATGCTGTGGTTCTTTTCTGGAAAGATGTGGTCAGTTTCTGTCATCCTTCCTTCAAAGATGAAAGGACACTGGAGAGTGATATCTTTATTCAGTTATTCCTGTATGCATACATAGAGACATAGATACTTTTGCAGACCATCCAAACACAAGTATTCATGTTCCAAAATGACATGGTGCAATCCAGCTGCAGTCCAAAAAGTGTGTTGCTACAGTGTGATTGAGATAATCATCCCAGTTTCTCAAGTGTATCATTATCCGGGCAGCATAGGAGGCTTTGAATCAAAGCTCTGCCATGTTGAGCCACTTTGGACAGGCAGAACACACTTGAGTCTATTTCTGTGAGACATTGCAAATATATTTTCAGGTGTACTGGAAGTGAAAGACAGTAAATATACTACAAATGAAGTATGAACAGTCAGAAAAAAAAAAATGGAAACAAAGAAAACAACTTTGTCTTTCAAAATAGTTCCATCGAATGAAGAAAAGCAAAAAGTGTGGGTCATAATGTGATTTTGTAAACATTATTTTAAGGTTCATTTTGCTAATTTGTTAAAAAAGTAGCAGAAAATCCACTGTAATTTTGTATCAGAGTGTTAGATTTCTATCTATTATTTCACTGAAGGCATTAAAATGCGATTCACTGACATGTCCCAGGTAGCACTATTTAAAATTAGTTTAAAAAATCTGTGTAAAAGACATCAACTAATCATAACAGGATAGTAGCTGCTATACTTGCAAGTATGCCTTCAAATACAGAGCAAAAGGTCATAATTTTCTCTAGTTCTCAAAAACATTACGTGAAAACCTTTCCAGATTCTTGACTTTTTCCTTAAATTCAGTCACAGGTATGTTATGACCTTCACCTTTGTTCTTTTATACTTATTGACTTTCTTCTAAGGTTTCTTCTAGCTACATTAGTCAATAAAGAATGGTAAGATTACCTCAAAAGGCTATTTTTTTAGTCAAGCTGTTACTTCATCTGGTTCACAGCTCCCACTTCTTAATCCCAGTGCATAACCTCCCATTGTTACTCAGGAATTGTTTTCTGTATGATTCAAGAGAGCAATATGGAGATAGTTTCAGTCACATATGTTCTAACATTAGTTCAGTGAAAGAGAAATTAGTTTAGGTTTCTCAATTCTTTCCCGCCCCCCATGGGAATGTATGACTTTTTTAGGACATAATTTAAAAACAAACCAAAACAAAACAAAAAAACCACCCAAACAGAAAATTGAGTAATTTCTGGTTTGAATTACAGTTCAACCCAGATCGCTCAGATCTCTCTGGTTAGAGTATTGATTTTGTATATGTCATAGAATTACAGAGTTACAGAATAATTTGATTTGGAAGGGACCTTAACGTTCATTTATTTTAAATTGACTTGCCGTTTGCCACAGGGACAGCTTCCTCAGGACCAGGTTGTTCTAAGTCCCATCCAACCTGACTTTGAACACTTTCAGGGATGGAGCATTCAAAGTTTCTTGGGGAAACCTTTTCCAGTGCCTCATCTCTCTCACTGTAATGGTTGTCTGTCTGTTAATACTCATTAACCTGAAGACCTCAGGAACATGTTTCAGGAATTAATTTAACATATGAGTGTGATTTTGTTACCATTTATAGACAGATACATTTAAAGTAAATCCATTACTTTTCTTCAGCAGAATGTAATTGTCTTCTCTGAAAGTTTATTCAGAAGATACTTGAGTATCCCCAGCATGAAAAATCAATAAGGGATCAGAAAACATATGTTTAACTCTTAAAGGATACTAGTGAATGCAATAACTTTTTAGCTCAGTAATTTTGGAAGATTGATCTATGTGAATTTTAGTTTGAACAACTTTTAAAATAAATTATTAGACAGAGCTGTAAAATTTATAAAATGCTTATTTTAAATTATATCTAAATATTATTAATAAT
>VWYN01017319.1:3176-21328 GCA_013400075.1 Hippolais icterina
GGAGGGGGTTTACATTCTCCATTCCAAGGGAAGCTCTGGCTTTCCCTGGCAGACAACTGTCTTTCCAAACCCAGACAGCCTGGCAAGCCCTTGGAGCTTTTCTGTTGGGAATGACACTTCCCTGTCCCAGCAGGGAGGTGCTGCCCAGTCTAACCTTGCTCCCAACTAGGGACACAGCAATTGGAGGGACCAGGGAAAACGCTGTTGGATGGGGACCAATCCCTCAAGCTGGCAGCCAGTGAGGACCAGGCTGTGCAGCATGGAGGGGCCTGTTCACAATCCCAGTTCAGACTGATCTGCCCAATCTCCTCCATAAACCAGACCAACCCCAAAGAACATCAAGGCCCCCAGCCCCAGCCCCTGCTGCTGCTCTGGGAGGCCAGGAACCATCTGTGGGAGCCCCAAACCTCAGATCTCTGCATGCAGCAGGGAGGGTCTCACCACAGCCTCCAACACCCTGCAAACTGCAGCATCTGGGACAGCTGCATTCCATCTCTCCTCTGCCATTTCCTCCCCAGCTGCTCCTAAGAGATTTCATTTTGTGGGCAAGGCCTTTGCAGGAACCAGGAGCTTCCCTGAGAGCCTGGCCTTGTTTGAGACACAGCACCCATCTGGTGTTCCCCCCTTCATCCCAGCTCCTCCTCCTCTGTGCTCCCAGGGCATGCAGGGCTCTCCTCCTCACTCCCATATCACAATTCACCCTGTTCCTGACACACCACGTTTTAGAAACTGCCCTTCCCTATCTTTGCTTAACCACAGGCCCCAGCTCAGCTCTCCCAAAACACACTATGGATTTTCTGCTCTGCCTGGCCAGCAAGGAGACACAGGGAGAGAAAAGCTCCAGAGAAGTGAAACAAAAAATGATCAGGATCAGATGAAGGTGCCTGTGAAAGGACAGATGGAAGAGATTAGGCCTGTTAAATTTAGAGAGGAGATCATGTGGGGGGGCTGGATGGAGCTATACAAAATAACGCTGGCAATAATGAGAAGCCAGAGGAGGGCTCCTGTTTGCCCTTCCCTCTGCTCAAAGGACAGAGGAGGCTCAGAGAGGCTGGAGGGATGCTCAGAGTGGTGCTGAGGGGAAAAAGGACCTGGAGCAAGAGCATCATGGAATCATTTGTGTTGGAAAAGATCATTGAGTCCAGATGCAGCAGAGCTCAGCTCCACGTTCAGCTCCATTCAGGGACCCTGAGTGGATTTGCCTCATTCCTCGTCATGAAGTTCAATGGTTTGTGCTGGAAGCCCAGGAAGGGAAGGGGCTCTCTGGGGGTGGCAGTGGTTGTGGCACTGATGGGGGGAGGTTTTTGGTGGCCTTGCAGGAGAGGAGATTTCTGTCCCCACAAAGGTGACACCACTGGAAGGACCAGGAGGAACGTTATATCTTGGGTACCACAACCACAAACCTCCTGAGTGACCTAAAATATCCCAGGGGTGCAAAGGGAGGGATCCCAGGGGAGGCAAATGACTCAAGTGACCTCATTCCCAGCCATGGGCTCCACAAATATCCCAGGCTCCCTCTGAGCTCTGTCAGCTTTAAATCCACTGCCACAAAATTGCTGACTGCCAACGCAACAGGGGAGGGGAATTATGCCAGGAACTAAAGTGCCAAGAGAAACACCTGCTCAGGTGCAGGAATATCTCCCAGGTCTTTCTGATCCATCAGGCAGCTCCTAGGAGTAGAATTTGCTGCTCTAACAAGAGTTCACTGCAGCACCAGAACAATAAAAATCCAAATTTGATTAGGCTGTTTTATTGCAATTTATGAATCTTTAATGGTTTACCATACCAGGGATTAAATTTTCATGATTTTTTGGTTCAGGACAGTTACACAGGTTTAATAATCTTTAATTTCTCCTTTTAAGGGTGAACCAAGAGGAGCCTGGCATGCTCTCGTAACATCAGGGAGACAAGAGGGGCCCTGGATTTTTTGCTAATTAACATAGATAATAATTATACTTTTTCCCCCCAAAGTCAAGGACAAGTGGGAAAGTAACAAAAAAAACCTGCAGAGCTGCAAAAGAACCATCTACTAAAACAAAAGCTGACCCTGAGAAATGATTTGTTGTATTCCCAGCTCCAAATTGGCATGGAAAAAAAGAAGTAATAAGAAGACATTAAAAAAGAAAGTTATAATAAAACACAGGAAAATTATTGCCCTGGATATTTCAGGAACTACTTTTCAGTTGTGCTCAGCTAATGGTGGGTGGATACCCAGGATGTGTTGAATGCTTGAACACCTCTGAAAATGTGGATTATTCTCATTTCCTAGGGAAAAATGTAGCCTGAAATGCAGGGGCTGAGCACAACACGCAAGAAGTGACAGACCATGACAAGAAGAGAGCTTGGAAATAACACCTTGATGACAGCCCTGGCTCTTTCTCCATCTGGAGACACTGGGGAAGGGGAGGTGCAATCAAAAGAAACTTAATGGGCTTCAGACAAGGGTTCTGAGCACCTAAAGTCTCTTAAAAACAATCAGAATTGGCTCTGGGAGAAATTCAATCACACAGACAAAAAAATAGGCAAGAGATTTTAAATGTGAGTTAAAGTTAAATGACACCAAACGGAGCTGGGAATTACAGGGCCAGGGGGATGCCAAATGGGTTGGCACTGGCACCAGTCCTGTTTAGTGCCACTGAAGGGCCAGCAGAGAGCCTAAATGACACTGGAGATAGCACTAAAGTAGAAGGAGCCTCTCTCCAGCACAAATAATTACCAAAAGCCCTAAGAAATTAAAGATTGGGGCAGGAAAATATATGGATCAATTTGGAATTGACCAAATTAAGGCTTGCAATTAACAAGGAAGTGCTCAGCTTCTCCAGGAGGGAAATGTTGGAACCCTGGAAACACAGGGAAAGGGGTCAGGGCAGATGATCCACGTCCAACAGAGCCTGTGGGAAGAATTCAGATCTGGGAGCAGGACAGGGGATGAGGGGAGCCATGGCTGGCTGAAAATGGCTCCTTTCCCCAAACACTGCAGCCCCAAGAGCAGGAACAGCAGACACGGAGGGGAGGTGAAAGCCCAGGGAGGGAAGGGGCTCTCTGGGGGTGGCAGTGGTTGTGGCACTGATGGGGGGAGTGTGGGCTCAATATTTCTGAGCCTGAGAGAATTTCAGCTTGCTAACCATTGCCAGCTCCTTTCCCAAGGGAAAACTTGCAACAGTTTTCCTCTCCCAAAATATCTTTCTCCTTTTCCCAAAACGTTTCTAAGTAGGTAGTGGTTTTTTTCTTGTAACAATCTTCCCCAGCTGTTGTTTTCTATCACTTAACCAATGGAAAGAGGTGTCAGTCCTAATGACCAATGAACACCTTTTTTAGCAAAGTGTGCTATATGAGAAGCAAAAAGATTGTAAATAAAACTTTTCTGTTGTTCTCATGGTAAAGTGGAGTCAAACCATCTTTATTTTGTGTCCTACTGTGACAGGAGGAGGTTTTTGGAGAGGGGATTGATGTCCCGATCAAGGTGACTCTGCAGGAGAAACGTTACATCTTGGGTACCACAACCACAAACCTCCTGAGTGACTTTCTCACTTTGCAGCTCATTCCCCAACTCTGAGGGAGCCACAAGGCTTTTACTTCATCTTCTCTTCTCCAGGATATTTGTCTATGTCCAGACCTCAATGCAGCTTTCAAGGGATGGCTTTGGGATAAGGGGCTTGAGAGGACCCCTGGGGAGCTCACAGATGACACCAAATTGTGTCCAGGACAGGGAACAGAGCTGGGAAAGGGCTGGAGCCCCAGGAGAGGCTGAGGGAGCTGGGAAAGGGGCTCAGCCTGGAGAAAAGGAGGCTCAGGGGGGACTTTGTGGCTCTGCACAACTCCCTGACAGGAGGGGACAGCCGGGGGGGTCGGGCTCTGCTCCCAGGGAACAGGGACAGGAGGAGAGGGAACGGCCTCAGCCTGGGCCAGAGGAGGGTTAGATTGGATATAAGGAAAACAAGGAAAACGTTGTCCAGCACAGGCTGCCCAGGGTGTGTGGATTGTCCCCACACCCCTGGAGGGATTTAAAACCTGTGTGGATGTGGCACTTGGGGACATGGGTCAGTGGCAGTGCTGGAGGAATGGTTGGACACAATGATCTTGGAGATTTTCTTCAGCTTAAATTACTCTTTGTTCTATGACAGCCGCTGCTGATGTAAAATCATTCAGCTCTTCCTATTTACAATCTCCCTTTCTCTCTCCTCTCATATCTGGATAAATATGGATTGTGGCAGCCCTTTTCACCCCAGCCCTCATTCTGGGAACTCAATATTGAGTTGTTTGCTCAAAGCAAGCTCCCTGGAATCCGCTATTCCTGATCCAAAGGTCAAGGAGAGAAAACAAAAAATGGCTTAAGGAGGAAAAAGAGCCCCGTTCCTGACATAATACAGCACCAGGAAAAATGAGCAAGGAAGAAATCAGGGCCAGCAGAGCCAGGAACAGCATCAGGAGCTCAGCTCGTGCTGGGCACCGCTGGGAACGTCTCGAAGGAGGCAGCAAGGACAGAAGCTGGAAGCAAACAAGGCTGACTCACCTCCCTCCTCTGCAGCCCTCTAACCCCCACTTTTCCACTCTCAAAACTTTCTCGGAGGCAGCAGATTTGAAGACATGCCCAAAGAACACACTGTCACAAGTTTCATGAATGAATAAACATCAAGAAGGCCAAGGCCAAGCCTATGAATATTTAGGTATTGACTGACTGCAGAGATCCAGCCTGGTTTCTGCTGGAGTTCTGCCTGCTGAGGGAGCAGAACAGCAGCACCTGAACCAGCACCAGCAGGGCTGGAGCTCCTCTGGGACTCTCATCTCAGCACCTTGGTCCCTGTTTCTGGAGCTGGCAAAAGTTTCTGGGCCTTAGAGAAACTGCCTTGGTTTTGCCTGGCTTTCAATACCTTTTGTTTGCCCTTCGATGAAAATTTAAGGGAAGTGCAAACCATTAATTATTTATTTTAGCTATTATTAAAAGAGTCCAAAATTCTGATTTGGTGCCATAGAAGCAAGGAGGTAAAAATGAAATACCTGGCAAAATTACAGATTGGTTTGGGTTAAAAGAGACCTTAGAGCTCATCCAGTGCCACCCCTGCCATGGCAGGGACACCTCCCACTGTCCCAGGCTGCTCCAAGCCCCAATGTCCAGCCTGGCCTTGGGCACTGCCAGGGATCCAGGGGCAGCCACAGCTGCTCTGGGCACCCTGTGCCAGGGCCTGCCCACCCTCCCAGGGAAGGATTTCTGCCTCGTCTCTCATCTAAACCTCAGAATCAGCTCAATTCTGTAACAAACTCGATGAAAGCAGCAAACCCCCCCAGAAGGATCCACTCCTGGGAAGCAGCAGGATCCTTTCCATCAACCCAGGCAGGTTGTGCTGAGCCCACACTGAGCAAACCCACAATATTTCCATTTTAGAGAGCAACAAATTACCTGGAAATCACATTTATCCATCGGTTCTTGCTTTCTTGTGCATCACATCCCTTCCAGCACCACCTGGAGCAGCAAATTACACCCGACCATGTCTAACAGCACGACATGAAAGGCTTTTTCACCCCCAAACCTCCAGGCAGTGCTGAATTTACAGCCCGTAGCACACACAGATCAGCGTGGGAAGCGCCTGTGAGGATCTGAAGTCACACCAAGCCTGACACTCAGCACAGCACGAGCCTGCTGGACACACAAATCACTGCCTGGAGAGCAGAGCAGCCAGGGGGAGATCTCCAGCATCAACAAGCAGAGGCTCAGGTGTGCCAACAGCAGTGGTAGGGCCTGTGGGGACAGGGAGCTGCTCGGGGTGCTGAGGGTGGGTATTTCCTGACATTCCAAGCAGGAATGGGATGGGAATGAGGGATTCAGCCGGGTTCTGCTGTTGGGACAGTCCCTGTGACACCTCCCCTGCTGAGCTCACTGCTGGGGGGATGCAAAAGAAGGAAATGTAGGGATATTCCCTGTGCAGCAAACCCAGGGATTTGGAGCAGCACAGGATCAAACAGAAAAAAACACCAAAAAAAACCAATGCAGCTTCTTCTTTCTTATCTAATAAGAGAAGAAAGAAGATTTCTTAACAATACTTAAACCCATTATGAATAAATGTTGGTAGGGAGAGTTTTAAACTATATGAAAGAATTATATGAACTTAATAAAACTTACATGTAATAAAACCTTGAAGTTAATGGGATATAAACTTAATATCTATATTTTAATAGCCAAACTTTGTAAAAAATAAACTTTACAGGGCCCAAACTTAACAAAACTTAATTAAAGGATACCTCATCTAAAATTAAACTAACCATACAGAAATTGACAGAATATTAAAATAAAACTTAACTCAGATGTAAATATAATAAATGACTCACATTAAAAGTCTACTTCTATTCTACTCTATTAAGATAAGAAAGGAGATTTTTAATCTATTTAAACTTTCAGTCTGGTGTTTAGGAGCTGGATGCTGACCCTGGCACAGGGGACAAAGTGTCAGCAAGGTCACCCATGGCAGCCCCAGCCAGTCCCTCCCCTTCCAGCTCTACCAAGCACAAACAAACTGTCCTGTGCCCCTTCTTGTCCCTGCCTTGGAATCCTGTGCCCAGAGCACTGCCCCTCTGGCTGATGAAGCCACCAGCATCCCTGGGACACAGCTGGGGACACAGCCAGGGCTGGGGGCAGAGGTGCCATCCTGCACTCTGGGGCTCTGCAGGGAGCTGCCAGCAGCATTTCTGCAGGCTGAAAAGCATTCTGCCATCTCCAGGGTGCTCCTACAGCTCCTGTCCCACAGCCCAGTGATCCCCCTCAGGGCCCAGTGATCCCCCTCAGGGCCCAGTGATCCCCCTCAGGGCCCAGGGCCCATTTCCCTGCTTAGAACCAGAGAGAGATCAAACCTTGGATCAATCCTGTGGTTGTCAAGACAGACACTGCACTCAAAGAGCTTCAGTAAAAACATCAGAAGGCTTCAAGCATCAGCTCCTTGGTATGTAAAAGTCTCTTGTACCTTTTCCCTTTAGCAGTCCTACAGGGCAGCCCCACACAGCCCCGGCTCTTTCTCCACACTCTTCTCTCTTCCTTCTGCTGTTCCAGCTCACTCCTGTCTCTATCACGGCCACCTAACCCTGTTTGTCCTACATACAGCATCTTATCCTTTCTGTCCCTTGCACGGCCTCCTGTCCCTTCCTCCTCACAGCACAGCCAGCAGCCTCCAACCGAACTAACTCAAACTGAACTAACTCCAGCTGAGCTCCCTCCCAGCTAACTCACTCTTTATCATACCCAGAGCTGGGAGGGCACGGCTGTTCCCACTCTGGGATAATTAACACAGCTGCAATAGATCAAGGGTAAGATTGCCTTTAGTACTCTCTCTCTCTGTCTCCCCACACGATCCGACTCTCCAAGTGCAGCATTTTCATTCTGTGACACAAAGGGAGCCTGCAGTGCTCAGGACAGCTCAGCAGTGGCTGTGTTACCCCTGAAAGTCTCCTTGGCTACAAAGGGGACTCTGGTGACCTCAGTGCCACAATTTGAGGGACAGGATCGTGTCTGTCCCAGCCCTCTCCAGCACACTGTCCCCAGCTCGTGCTGCCAGCCTTGACAGATTTAAGTGACTTTATGGGGCCACTGAGCAAAGCTCAGGCTTAGCCCTAAACAGCCAAGGGCTGAGCCATGGGGAAATCACAGAATCCTTTAGGGTGGGAAGGACCTTTAGGATCAGTGAGCTCACTGCACAAACAAAGAGCAGATCACCCCTCATCCTCTGCATCCCAGCACCAGTCCAGGGGACTGAGAGGACATTTCAGAGTTTAACATGCATCAGATCTCAACTGACATAAGGAATAGGAAAGAACTGACCCTCAGAGCCCATGAGACTGCACTGGGGAATGCAGTGATTGGATGTCATTGCAGGGAATTGGGTCATTTAGAGGGAAAAACACACCAGAGAAGAAACTGTGACTGAGGTAAAATGATCCAGTCTGAGAGTCTGAGTGTCAAATGTGCCCCATTTCTGCCTGGCACAGAGAGACATCCAATTTCTCCCTTTCCACCTAATTCCACTGGTGAACACACACAGCTTTAACCCTACATGTCCCTTCCAGGACCAGCTGTGACCCCTGGGATCTGCAGGGCAGGCTGCAGCAGCTCGGAGGCGATGTGTGTGCAGGTGAGGGAGGTGAAGATCTCCCTGCACAAGAGCTCTGCAGCCACCTGTGCCCAGTGCAGCCTCAGCAGGGCCCAGAGCATCCCTCAGGAACCTGAGTGAGGATGCAGCCAAGGTCCCTGAGCCAGCCTGCTGATGGATCAGCCCTGCTCTATTGATTTTTGTCTTTTTTCTTTTTTATATTCTCTGTATTCTTTACACACATATTTAGAGCTCTGTAGCCTCTTGTTGCATTCCTACCTAATTTTCCCAGTACTTTTCCATGTCCTGATAGGCAGAAGGACAAAACCCATCCCAAAGCCCCTATTCCATCTTGGTTCTCCCTGGGAACCAAGGCCAAACCCAGCTGTTTGAGACACATTTTCATTAACAAAGTTCAGTTCCATCTCAGGGGGGAGGATTTAGAAGGGGCTTGAACTGAAAGGGAATTGCATCACCACTTGTGCTCCTAATTGGTGATTTTGTCAATTATGCTAATTTGCTGAAGTTATAAAACTGTGCTCACGCCACAGGGCTTTTGTGGACATTTCCCATTTTTCCCCTGGAGGCCTCCAATAAAGACCAGCTTTTATATCACCTCCCATACTAACATTATCTCAAAAGCGTGTTTCATTTATCGGTTCTTAAGGTGTCACCCTCCCCAGGGTGATCCTGCTGGTTAACACAGAGCCTGTGAATGCTGCAGGAGGAGCCAGCACAGCCCAGCTGGGAGCTGAAATCCCACCCTGCAGGCAGGCTGGGAGCACCTTGGCACAGCACTGCCTCCAAACCCAGCGGCTCAGGATGAGAGATGCAGGAGGAGGGCACAGGACCAGGATATTTAATGGAAAACTCTTCCCTGCCAGCTCAGGGAGGTGTGATGCCTTGGAGGGGCTGCCTGGAACAGAGGCTAGAGCAGACTGAGAGAATAAAAGCAGGTGTGTATTAAAGGCCTTCAATAGATACACCCTGGACAGTCAAAAACCTCCCAGAGGCTTCACTCGAGATGGACGATGGAGTTTTTCAGACAGAAATAAGTTTGGTCTATTTACATATCAGAAGTTAATCCTTCAATTACAGCTTCAGGTAATGAAGTAATTTACCCCAGTTTGCTCCCCTCAACTAATTTTTGTTTATTCTTTTCAGGGCCTGAGGCAGTGAGGTGTCCTTGGACCTCCGGCCCAGAGAGATTGTTTTGTCTGACCAAAATGTGGAGACAGTAACTAACACTTTGGAGTTTGCAGTCTGGGATTTGAAAAATAGAAAGGCTGAAATCTTAAATATCAGGTGAGAGGGACTTTCTGATTAGGAGACTGGTTTGTCTGGAGGAGAGAGGACTGAGAGGGGATCCCATCGATCCATACAAACAACTCCAAGGGGTGTCAGAAGATGGTGCCAGAGGCTTTTTAGTGACAGGATGAGGAGCAATGGCCATAGATTAAAACACAACAAGTTCCACATCCACATGAGGAAGAAATTCTTTCCCTGAGGGTGGCAGAGCTCTGGAGCAGCTGCCCAGGGATGGTGTGGAGTGTCCCTCTCTGGAGACATTCCCAATCCACCTGGTCACCTCCCACCCTCTCTGGGGTCACTCTCACCTTCAAGCCAGTGCTCTCTGCCTCGGAGCCCTTGTCCACACCCGTGATGTAGATGCCCAGGGAATATTCTGCCCCTCCTCGGATCATGAGGCCCAGGGATTTCCCTTCATTCAGGACCAGATTCACCTGCAGAGGAACAGGAAGAGACATTTCTGTGGTGTCCAAGTGCCTGGGTTGGACAGCAGCTCCTGTGGGATTGAGGGGGCAGTGGGAGCACCAGGAGGAAAAGCTCTGGAGGCCGAGAGGTTCAGCTACATGAGAGGTAGCACATGTTTTGTGGATTTGTGGATTTTCAGTCACAGATCAGCTGATCCACAGCAGTTTTCCACTCTCTCCTTTTATAGATGCACCTCAGGGGTAGAGACCGAGCTGAGAGTGACCCCCCAAACCCCACGAGCACCAGTGGGGTGCTCACAGCCCTGGCTGGGAATTCCCCCTCTGGCATTGCTGCCCTGTGCAAACAGAGCCATGAATGAGCCCAGCCCCAGCCCTGTGCCCTTCCCTGTGCAGGGCCACCCCAGGCACTCCCCACAGGACAAACCCCACTGGAGCTCCTCCTCCCAGCCATGGGCCTGGTTATCTCCAATTAACAACTGTTGGAACCCTGGAGGCTGAAAATTTCAGGCTTCCTGAGCTGAGGGGTGCTGACCCTCAGAAAAGCTCAGCATTTGACTTGTGGCTTTGGAATGGGCTTCCAAAATTGTGTGATAGCACAGGGGATGTGGGTGTGTGATTTGAGTGGTGTTGTGTGATCTCGCAGGGTGAAAACCTGGATTTGAGGTTCTCGTATATAATAATGTGTGGGGGCCAAGATAGAGGATTCAGGGCATTGTCTGAGTTCTTCTTCTTTGCCTTCTTCCTTCTTCACACATTTAGGTGGTTTTCTGTAATTGAGTGAAAAGGGCCCTCATTGCTGACCTTATGTGGTCATTATTGGGTCAAAAGCATAAATAATATAGGTGCCACCTTGGTATTGGGTAATTATCCCTTAAATAGCCTCGTTAAGAATTAGAAACTTGTCATTTTACCTTGTTTCTCTAACTTGTGAGTAGGAGCTCACCTCTTGTGAGACTGTAAATACTGTAAATAGATAAGAGATAATGAACAACCAAGACCAAACTCGAGTTTGGCGTTTCCTGAGTGTTGTTCATCCTGACCTGGGCAGAGCAGAAAAGAAGCCTGAACCCTTACAAACAGTGCCAGGACAAACTTTCCATAGACCCAGCACATATTGCAGGAGACATTTCCTATCTCCCACAGCCTGCCAGGCAGCACCTGGACAGGTGTTCTGCCCAACAAATAAATGCTGATTTGCAAACCCAGCTTCCATCTGCCTTCATCCACCCCCTCCTCCTCATGGGACCTGACGAAATTTGGATGTTGAGGTGGGAATTTGGAGTGCATGAGCAATCCTGTGCTCAGCTCCCTCGAGGACTCTCCATTTAAAATGGCCTTTGTTCACTCGCTGCATGACACTTTCTAAATGAATAACTCCAGGGTTATTTTTCTGCTTTGCTCTCAAGTTTTGAGTCACTTCTGGAGAAAAGTAGACAGCAGGAATAAAAACAAATGAGAAAAGCCAAAATGTGTTTCACACTGATAGAAACCACCAGAAACAAGCTGTTTGTGAAGGGCTTTTATATTTAAACCCTTTTGCTGCAGTCAAACCAAAATCTTGCACATTTACCTGGATGGAAAAATAATTCCCACCTTCAAGTCAGTAATTAATCCATCTTTCTAGAGGACACAGCATCACAGAGGGAATTCAGGCCAGTCTTAGAGTGGCTGGTATTGAAATCTCATTTTCTATCTTGGTGACAGAAACACAGAAATCAGCAGCAGGACACAAATCCACCTAAGGCTCCAAATTTTGGATTTAGAGAAATAGATGCAAAGCTGGAATGAGAACTGTAGGACATCAACTACCTGCAGCAGCATCCTTCTCTGAAAAACCTGATGTTCCCTGGGTTTCCTTCCCCTGCTTTAAAGGGCAGAAAGTGCTGGAAACAATTTTAGCATTGAAGGATTATAAAAGAATTGCAGAGACCTTCACGCTTCAGGCTGGAGAGACGAGCTGGGCACTGAACCCACCCAAAGGAGCAGCTGCCTGTCACATCCAAGGGCACTTTGGTTTTCTCTTCACAGGAAAACCTTGCTCTGGACCACAGAACACTTCGCTGAGTGTTTTTGAAAATTAGGAAAATATTCAACTTTTCTGAAGTGCTGTTATCTCCCAATTTTTCTGACAGCCTTTAGGATTTCTCTGCCTTAAATTTTTCACCCCACCGTGGCTGTGCCTCTAAAAAATTCCCCAGTTTGGGAAAAATACAAGTAGGAGAAATGCAGCAAGGTGCCTGGAATCACAGATCATGTCAGAATAGCCTGGGAATGACAAAATTCCCTCTCTAAGTCCCTGAGTGACGTTTATATGTGCTGGGGTTAGCACCAGGAGGGGCAGCTCGGCACTCAGACATTTCCATTTCCCTTTAACACTATCCTGGTAAGCTGAGAAGCTGCTCCCCCCATGGGGAGAGCATCAGATGGAGTAAGAGATACCCCCAGTCCCTGCTGCTCCTGAGGTGCTGCCACGTGAGCTGCTCTGCTCACCCCTGCACCGGGCAGACCTGCGCTTCCAGAGGCAGGAAAGGCACGGACACAGAAATCCTACACAAACCAGCTGTACCTCAGCGCTCCTGGGAAATCCACGGCTGCTGGCAGCCCAGCAAGTTGGGTTGCTGAGGGTTTAATTGCATCTCTTAATCAGCTAATAGCTGCAGCTCCCTGGATGAACCCTGCAGCAGGAACTGCCGGGAACAGCGTGGCAGAGAGCAGGGAACAAGCAGGAGCATCCAGCTCATGGACACACTGCGGGTTTGGGGAACGGCTGGGGAAGGGAGAGAGGGCTGGCAGGAAGGGGCTCAGGGGGGCCAGGCTGGGGAGGGAAGGTGATGCCTTTTGGGGCTACCTAAAAACAGAGGCCAGACAGAATTAAGGGAATAAAAAGCAGGTATATTTATGGAAGGGCCTTCAGGTACATTTAGGGCAGACAAAGCCCCCCAGGGGCTACACCCAAAATGGACAAAGGGTCACGGGTTTGCACACTTTGATCAGTTTGGTCCATTTGCAGATTGGGGGTTCATCTTCCAGTCACAGCTCCAGGTAATGAAGATACCAATTCAGAAATTTCATTTCCCCCCAGTTTGCTGCCCCCAACTCACTTTTGTTTCCATCTCTCAGGCCTGAGGCAGTGAGGTGTCCTCAATTCCCAGGCCTGGAGAGGAATTGTTGTGTCTGCCCAAAATGGGGAAGCAGCAGCTCACACTGTGTGTGGAGTTTGGAGTTACACACTAAAGAATTGCAGGGTTACAAATAGATGGTAAATATAAAAGCTGAAATCCTGAGGCATCACAAGAGCAATGGAGGGATAAGCTGATTGCCAGGATGAGGCAAAGGCTGAGCCACTCCATGCCAAGGGCTTAGGGGACACAGGGGACAATTTGCACTCTCCCTCCCAAGGGTCTCTGTCTCCAGTGATGGGCACAGCACAGAGGTGGGGACAGGAGGGGTGGCCCTGCCGTGCTGGCTGTCCCTGGCACAGCAGTGTCACACTCCTGCCAGCCTGGCCCCACACCCCACACACGGCTCTGGGGTGACACTGAACACAAGCCCAGCTGTGTCAAAGAGGGAACTAAACCTGTGACCAGGCCGATGTTCCCAGTGGTTCCCAGTGAGCAGTGGTGATCCAGGGCCCCTCTGGGAACTCGCCCTCAACACAGCATTCCCTGGGCCAAGCCCTTCTGCTGGGGCTCTCCCACTTGGGCTGGCACACGTGTGATTAACCCTCCAGTGCCAAGGCTTGGCCCAAAGAGGGCATTTTGCTTCCATTTCCACTTTATGCTTCTACTTTCCCCCCTGGCTGAAGCTTCCCCGGGGTGAGAAGCTCTAACACCCCTCAGTGAGAGCTGGGATCACTCCGAGCTCCTAAATCCAGACTGTCCTGAAACCACCCTAAACCAGGCAGCAAACAAGGGCAGCTGTTCTGTGGGGGAAACTGAGGACATCACAGATAATAGAACAGTTTGGGAAAGGACCTTAAAGCTCAGCCAGTCCCACCCCAGCCATGGCAGGGACACCTCCCACTCTCCCAGGCTGCTCCCAGCCCCAATGTCCAACCTGGCCTTGGGCACTGCCAGGGATCCAGGGGCAGCCACAGCTGCTCTGGGCACCCTGTGCCAGGGCCTGCCCACCCTCCCAGGGAAGGATTTCTTCCCAATATCCCATCTAATGCTATCATCCTTCAACTTAAAGTCATTCTCTGTGTCCTGCCCCTCCATGCCCTTGTCCCCAGTCCCTCTCCAGGTCTCCTGGAGCCCCTTTAGGTCCTGGAGGCACAGTAACATCCAGGCAAGGTCACCACGGCATTCCCACAGCACCGTCACTGCCCAGTCCCCACCTCCTTCCCTGTGTCACTCCCAGCCCCGGGGAACTCCTGTGTGCATCACTCAGGAACATTTGGGAGCCCAAGGTCACAGTTTTAATTTGTTTCAACACTGAAACATCTGCCATCTCCTGTAGCAGGAAATGAAGGGAAATAAACGCCGCCATCAGCGAGGCACTTGCTCCGAGCTGATTCCTGCACGGCGTTTCTCCTGTCTGGCTTTATGGAATTACCTGTTGACAGATTCAATTCTGCCATCAGAAAAAGGCCTTTCAGACAGGAATTAGCCTGCCTCAGTACGCAGCTGCCTGGCTGAGGAGGTTTCAGCCATGCTGGCAGCTATTTCCAGGCCATTACTGCTGCCACACGACACAAACAACGCCTCGGGAGGCTCGCAGGGCTCATCCTCCTCCTGCTTCCCAAGGAAACCCCACAGTTCGTGTCTAGACATCCTGCACATTGAGTGTGGGGAGGCAGAGCTGCCTCACAGCCATTGGCTGAGTCCTGGGAGCAGCTGGGGGGTGCCAGGGCCATCAGAGCTGTCCCACGGTCACCCCCCTGCCCAGGGCTGCTCCCTAAGGCCAGGCCAGGATTTGGGCTGCCACCCAATGTCCAGCACTGGGGACAGGGAGCAGCTCCCAGGGCTGAGGTGACACCAGAGCACAGGGGCAGTGACCACACCAAGTCCTCTGCCCATCCCAGGCCTTGGGGCAGGGCTTGGCTCACACACCAGCTGCCACCTTTGGGTGCTTTTCCCACTTAAAGTGCCTAAAATAACCAAGAGGTGGAAGTGCTGCCCCTCAGGGTGGGCTGGGGTGTGACTCAAAGGGCATTTTTGGGTAAGTCAGCTGGGACAGAGCTCCAGAAGGCCTGAGGCAGAAGGATGACCCCTGGAAACACTGAAGGCCAGGGGATGTGGCTCACAGATGTAGCTGAAGATGCCCCAAGTCACTGCAGGGGCTGGGATTAGATGGGATTTAAAGGTCCTTTCCAACCCAAATCATTCCATGCCTTTAATCCCCAGGGCACTGGTGCACCAGTGGCTCACATCCCATATTCCAGTCCCACAGGGAACTAAACCAGCCCTCCACGAGCCTGGATATCCTTAAAGCTGTAAACAAAATCAAACCCCAGCAAGGTCAGAGCGAGCAAACAGCGAGAGACGTGGGGAGCTGGATCATTCACACTGCAAATGTCATTACAAACTAATGGCAAGAAATCCTTCCTTCCCTCTCCTGCATCTCTTATCCTTCATGCTCAAGTAGTCACCAGCAGTGTCTCAAACATTCAAACCACGCAATATTAGCACAGATATTTTATTTTTTCTTAATAATAATTACTGCTACTTTTGGCTCCAGAACTGCCTGAAGCCGAGGAGATGCTCGCTCTCTTTATTATGTTTTCTTTCTTGTGCTGCACCAAAGGCTTGCAGGGATAAGCAGCTCCCCTGGCAATAAGCACATTAAGGCACCAATTCAGCTGATGGAATGGTGCTTCTCAGGGAACTCGCAGCCCAGCACTGCCAGAGTGCTTTGCACACTTCATCTTCCTCCCAGCTCAGCAGCAACTCCGAGTTTTCGCTGTCTGAGGGTTCCCAAAGTGCTTTTAATGAAATAAGCTGTCGATCCCTGAAGTCCATCAATGACAATTCACAGCACAAATGACTCTTGCTGCTGCTGTGACAAATCCAGAGGACTCTAAGTGTGGACAGATGATAAAATCCAAGTGCTCTGAAGCAGAAGGTGAGCAGGGGAAGCAGGTCCCAGCTCTCCAGCAAGCAGTGACATCCTGGGATGGGGCTGGGAGCTGTCACCTGCTGTTCTGTCTGGCCTGACTGCAGCAACATTTCCCAGAGCTTTGCACTGCTGCAAACCCTTCCTTTCACACTTCCTGACCACTGGAGACTCCACCTGCAGGCACAGGGCTCTGATGAGACACTGGACTCACCAATTACAACTACAGAAAAA
Source organism: Hippolais icterina (assembly GCA_013400075.1). Taxonomy (NCBI): domain Eukaryota; kingdom Metazoa; phylum Chordata; class Aves; order Passeriformes; family Sylviidae; genus Hippolais; species Hippolais icterina. Next base: position 19,270 of record VWYN01017319.1, read on the forward strand.
TGCTAAATTTGGGAAATACAGCACCTGCCACACACAGCACAGCCATGGAAAACAAGGATCTGTGTAACACCTTGGCAATCCCAGGCTGAACCTGCCAGCAGCTCCTTCAGCCCAACGTTCCCTCAATCCTCACCTCCCTTCCCCAGTGCCATCACTCGTGGTAGGTCAGGTCTACACAGAAAACCTGGCCCAGATCTCAGCAGTGCCCCCAGCTCTGCTCACCCAGAACAGCCTCTGACCCCAGCTCGGGGCACGCTGGATTCTGCCTGGCAGAGGATGGGGAAAGCCAAGCCAGCTGCCAAATCCCAATCCCCAAAGCCCTGCAGTGGGGATTCCTCCACAGCTGGAAGTGAAGGAATCCCAGAGTCCACAGGAAAATGTGGCCAAAGCCACAGGCTGGGAACGCTGCCTCTGGGGCTGAACCACACTGCCCAAAGCCACCTGAGGCAGAGCCCCACCACCCTGTTCCACACCTCATCCCACTGGGATGATCCCACAGATCCCTGGGTGGATCAGTTACACCATCACACACCTCCCAGTGGTGGTTTCCATTTAAAGCCTTTGGAAAACAAATCCTTCTGCCTCGGGATAAAACTCAGTGACAAACCCAACCTTCCAGGTGTGTGCTGGAGGAAGAGGCAGCCAGACAGGGATATTTCCTTTGCCTGAAGAATGCCAGATGCTGTGGGCCTGACATTTCTGAGCCTGAGAGATTTTAGCCTGTTAGCAGCTGCTAACTCTTTCCCAAGGGAAAATTTCTCAAGAAAGCTTCTTCTCAAAACAATCTTGGCAAACAATTATTCCTTCTCAAAACAATCTTTCTCCAGGTGGTGTTTTGCTGTTTCTCTGGTTTAACCAACGGGATTAAAGAGGTGTCATTCCTGTTCACCAATCATGTTCAGTCTGTATAGAACACCTTATAAAAAGTAGTAAGAATTAGACAATAAAGCTTTTCTATGCTCTTTGCTTTCTGAAATATTTGGAGTCTTTCATCTTTCTTTCATGTCCTACAACGACAAGATGCCTCCAGCAGCCTTGAATTTCACCTTGGGACAGCTGGAAATGTCCCTTTGGCTCCTCTGAGGTGTTGCAGCCGTGCAGAGCTGTGGCAGGGGATTTGCTTGCTGGGTTCCACCACTCCAGCCTCCTGCTGCAGGGCTGCACCTCTCTGCTGTGCTTCCCCAAGCCCTGCCTGTCTGAAAGCTTTGCCACACTCACTCCAGGACATTCAGATCCATTAGAAATAGGAGAGAGTGGGATTAAAAAATAAATAAATAAATAAATAACCAACTAATTCTCCCCTCAGAATGTAAAGCCACCCACAAATCAAACAGGCCTGTCAGTTCTAGTTGACTGGGCTGAATTAACCAGGGATGTGATGCATTTATTTCCATTTTTGTGAAAGAATAACCCCACTTTCAGCAGTTAATTATAGATCTGTAGCTACCTATAAAGTTACACATACAAATAAAAAGGGAGAAAACTGGAGGGAGGTTGTTCCCCTGTTCTGGGAACTGTTTTCACCCCTCCATTGTGCTCAGTAATTCAGGCCACAGCGACTCAGCTCATGCATGCCCTGCAGCCTGTGTGCAGAAAATGTCACAGCAAATTACCCCTGTCCAACACTGGTCAGGGCAGGCTCTGCTGGCTGCCAGCAGCCTTGGACTGGGGAGAATTGCTTCCACCAGCAGCTGGCACAGCAAGGCACCTCTGGATACGGAGGTGTCTGGGCAGCCTGGAGCATTTCAGAGTGGTGGCAGCCAGTAATTTTCTTTTTTTCTGCTCTTGCAGATGGGAAATCAGGAGTGGAGGCTACTGCAAAGTGCATTCCAGGCCTTGTGCACTCAAAGCAGTGACCAATGTCCCTGCTGGTGTCACCAAGGAGTGGGGCCAGGGGAAGATTGAACACTCCCCCCTCTCCATCCCTTCTCCATCACTGAGAGCTTCAGTTTCCTGCAGTTGCCATGGATTCTTCCCAGGGTAACAGAGGGGCCTCCAGTCCCTGTCCTGGGGCCAAAGTGTGATCCTCTGCTGGGGAGATCCAGAGGAGGCACCAGGG